>MU005783.1:0-114431 GCA_010093715.1 Pleomassaria siparia CBS 279.74
GAGGTTCCTTCTCTTCTTAGTCGCAAGGCCTTGCTAAGGAGCTCCTGATTATTCACGTTCTGCGCTATTATTAGTAGGAATCGTACTAAGCAACCTTTGTTGTTAGTATAGGGTGTTAGTTAATTAAATCTATGTAAGGGGCTAAGCTTAAGGAGCTTAAGGTCTAAAAAGAATACTTAAGATTTAATAAAGAGCGGAGTAACGCTCTAAGCTACAGAATATATATATGTACATGCTAAGTAAGCTTCTACCTAAGTCTAGATAATTATATCTCTGTCCTAAGCTTCTAAGGGCCTATAATCTATCTAAGATGTAAATCTGAGTTGTGCTTCTAAGGGCAGAGTCTAAGGGCTACTATAGCCTTGCCTATTACAAGAGCTTCTGCCTTCTCTTACTTAATCTTTATAATTTTCGCACTATAAGGAGCTGCTAGGGAAGGAGTTAGTTAAGCTAGAGAAGGGGAGCTATAGAATAAATAATTAGTGCTTAGGAACTTGCGTCCCCTAAGCTCTAAGACAGGGATAGTAGTTAGTTAAGCAGCACTAGTTAACTATACCTGTCCCTTTAAGGGGGTGCTGCTGTTAACTAGAGCTTTTATAGTAGGCTTTAGATTATTTAGCTAGTATTTAGGACGCATGCTGCTCTTTAGGTGCCTAAACTTATTAAAAGTAAGATTATATAAGCTTAGGACTTAAGGAATACTAAAGGGGGGCCTAAACATAGATTTTAGGATTTTAGCATACATACGCTCTTTAAGCGTAAGCGTAGGATTAAACGTAGGAGCAGGGGCAGGAGCTAAGGGAGCTTTTGCAATATAAGGTGCTAGAGTTAGAGTCTTTAAAGCCTCTAGCTTAACAACCTTAGACGTGCTAGACTTAGGAGTATTTAAAGAGTAAACTAGTTAAGCTTACTAAGCCTACAAATTAACAGTCTTAGGAGTTATAGGCTAGGGAGTCTTTAAAGTTTAAACTAGAAGAGCCTGCTAAGCCTTTAGATTAATAATCTTAGGGACAACAGGCTTAGGAGTAATAACCTTAGGAATAATTAGCCTAGGGTAGAGATCCTTATAATTAGCTCTAGGTAGCTGCACCTTACCTACTAAGGGGGTACTGCTGCTACTAGGAGCACGCAAAGTCCTATCCTAGGATCTAGAGATTAGCAGAGAAGATATAAGAGGCTTACTAGACTTAGATAACTGCGCTCCCTCTAAGGGAGCGCTGCTGTTAACTAAGGAGCTAGTAGCTAGAAGAGTTGTAAACGTAGATCTAGTTAGACGCGCGTAATAAACTAGAGAGCTAGTAGAAGATATAATTAGAGCCTTAGAGATACTATTATTAGAAGTAGTAGGAGTTAGGAATAGTAAAGAGAGAGCGTCTTAAGCTTTGCGCAGAACTTTCTTAGTATTAAGGACAGCTAATTATTACTAGAGTAGCTTAATCTGTTCTTAAGGTGTTAGCTCTACTGCTAGAGCAGCTAGAGAGGAAGTTAGACGAGTTAAGGAAGCGTTAGCAACCTTAAGAGCCTTAGGCTTAGCAGTAGTATCTTAGGCAGGAGCTATAGGCTCTGCTAGAGGAGGCGTAGGGGGGGAGGAGCTAGAGCTATTACTAGCTTTATTAGCTGCATAGCGCTTGCGCATTTTAGCAGATTAATTATATTTTAGCTATATAAGTTAGTAAGGCAGATCTAATAAAGTAAAAGAAGCTTAGGATACTTATACTTTAGGAGCTATAGTATAAGTATAAGTATAGGTGTAAGGGTGTATTAGAGCGTATAAAGTTATTTAGGAGCGTATAAGGTAGTAGAGGAGAGAAGGTTATAGAGGTAAGAGAGAAGATTAATTTTTTTTTTTTTTTTTTTCTCTTTGTTTATTATTTGTTTGCTTGCGCATAGAATGCGATTAGATAGAGCACGTAACTAATGTTACTAAGCGAAAATTACTAAGCTTAATATCGCAAGATTAGTTAACGCCTCTAAGCAGGGAAGTTAAGATCTAATCTTAACCTCCCTAGGGGGTGTGTTGCGTACAGTGCTTATGCTTATCTAATCTGCGCGTTACTCTAGGCAAGCTTAATAGCTTACTAAGGTTAGGTAACTATCTAAAGCTTACCTAATAGTTCGTAATCCTGTAGATCTTTAGACAGACGTTCTTCTACTCTAATAGAGCAGTATATAATCTTATTTATTACATAGTATTAGATAGTTACTAATTAATACTCTTTTACAACTTAATTACATAAACGTACTTTCCTAGCTTAATTCTACCTCTATATTATAGTATATAATACTAATCTAACGCGCTCCTAATATGCCTTAATTTCCTATTTTAAATCTTCTCTAGTATTCTTTAGAAGCTTAATTAATCCTAAGGGTGTTTTAGGAAAGCTTTCTAAGTATATTAGAGCAAATTTTAACGCAACCTTCTTAATATACGTGTTATAGACTAACGTAATTATTTAAGATAGCCTATCTCTAATTACTCTAATCCCTAGAAACTACTATACAGCTCCTTTATTATTAAGCTTATATATTAACTAGATGCCCTCTAAGATTATTAGAGCCTCCCTTTTATTACTCTTATAATACATAAGTAAAATGTTATCTACGTAAAAGAGTACTAGGAAGCGTTATTTTATATTAAAGAATAAGTAGGGCTCCTCTTTTAATATAGTAAGCCTAAGCTTCTAAAGTATTCCTAAGAACTTATAATACTAAAGAAGTAGTAAGTTACGTAACCTATATAAAGCTTATTTAAGCCTTAGAGCCTTACTAGCTTATTTAAATCTATCTAGAAGCTAGTAAATAACTGCTACGTCGTCTCCTAGTTAAGTATTTAGAAAAGCTCTAATAATATTAAATTAGTAGATCTCTATATTAAATTCTGCTATAATTATAATTACTGTCCTAAAGGACTAAGTAGCAAGCGTTGCAGCGTATGTTAACTATAGTAAGTTAACTACCTAGAGATCTCCTTAAGCTATAAGTTAAGCTTTATATTTAAGGAAGAAACTATCTTTATTAGTTTTATAAGTAAATACCTACTTAAGCAGGAGCAGCTATTAGTTATCCTATTAATTAACTACCTGCTACGTTCCCTTCTTTAAATAAGTTTAGATCTCCTTTATAGCTGCATCTATAAAGAGCTTTGCATATAGATACGCCTAGAGATCCCTCTACTTTATTAGTACTTTTAGAAGCTTACTAATATAAACTTAAGCCTCTAATTTTTATGCTAGTTTTATATATAGAGCAGCAGCTATAACAGCATATATTATTAAAAGCTCCTTACTCTATAAGTAGGAATATTCTCTCTAGAAGTAAGTTTCTATAAACTTAAGGATCTTTATATCTATAATTATAAGAGTATATACTCCTTTACCTCCTCTACTTCTAAGCTTATTATTAGGGTTCTTTCTATAAGTCCTCTAGCTTACGTAAGTAGTAAGACTATAAATCTTTCTTTAATAAGTGTAATTAGTAGGTATTACTTTATCTACTTTATCTAATACTTTAGAAGTTATAAGCTTAGGTTAAGCAGTAGAGGTAGAGTTAGGATAATCCTGCTTATTAGAAATTATTTCCTATAATTATAGCAAATCTACTTCTTTAGTTAAGTGCACTTTCTAAGAATTACCTATTTAATTATCTAGCTCTACTGCAGCAGGGCTAGCTTTACTAGAAACTCCTAGCTTAGGAGTCCCTTCTAGTAATAGGAGCCCTATATAATATTTCCTTAGCTCTATGTAAGTTCTCTGTAACGTGCTAGCTAGGCTTATTACTTACGCAGCTGTTACTTCCTATTCTACTATATTATCTAGCTAGCTATCCTAACGCTTAGTATTCTTAGAAATAGTAACCTTAGGTTCTTACTCTAAGTATATTAGAAGATTTATAGTGCTTGTTCGCTTATGCAACTATATAGGTACTAGCTTAAAAGCTTTACCTAGATCTCTAATATTATCTAGTTTAAGTATATAAATAATTCTAAGCGCTTCTTTCTTAGATAGCTCTTTATCCTGTAAGGGGCTGAGCTTAAGGAGCTTGAAGTCTAAAAAGAATACTTAAGATTTAATAAAGAGCGGAGTAACGCTCTAAGCTACAGAATATATATATATATATGCTAAGTAAGCTTCTACCTAAGTCTAGATAATTATATCTCTGTCCTAGGCTTCTAAGGGTCTGTAATCTATCTAATATATAAATCTAAGTTGTGCTTTTAAGGGCAGAGTCTAAGGGCTACTATAGCTTTGCCTATTATATTACCCCTCTTCCCTCTCCTAGTTTCTAAGTCTCTAAGACCTCTAGTGTAGGGTCCTCTAGGCGAACTCTCCTCTAGAGAAGTTTAACATAGTCCGTTCCTTTAAGCCTTAATATAATATTCTTCTTAGATACTCTATCTATAACCTTATTCTTATGCGCGTAGAATTATCTTACTTAGAGTAGGTTCCTAGTTATTCTAAACCTTTTATGCAACTTCTAAACTTACTAACAGCCGTAAATTATTATGCGACCTTAGTAATCTATCTCTATGTTAAACAGCAGTTAGAAGTCTCTAAGAATAGTCCTCTTAGCTCTCTGCCTTAGAACCGTATTTCTTTAACTAAGAGAGTCTTTTCTAGGTGTTTCTATCTATCTAAGTCGTCACCCTAGTGCAGCTTTTCTTAACAACCTTATCTAACTATCCTAACTTCTCTTAGCTTCTAATTTAACACTAGCAATTCTATTCTTACTTAATAAGGCTTAAACCTCTAACTTCTAACTTATAAACAATTACCTTAGGTAACGTAACTAAATAATGTGCAGTATACAGAGTTAATTCCTTTATTATAAGCCTCTCTTACTTATCCTTAGCTAGAGTTACGTAATTTTGCTAGCGCTAATAGTTTGTTTATATCTTATACTTCTTGCACTCTTTTCTCTTCCTCCTCCTTAACCTTAACTTTTCTTCTACTTCTACTGCTTAGTTATTAACCTTCTGCCTTCTCTTCTGCCTCTTACCTACTTAACTTATTTGTTTACTAACTATCTACCTTCTTGCTGTTCTTTATTCCTAATCTAATTCTTTGTTCTGTTAACTTTACTATCTCTAAAGTTATCTAACTTGCTTATAATAGCTTAAGCTCCTAGTTTTAGCTACCCTTCTTTATCTAAGGGAAAGGCCCCTGTAATAACCTCTTACTCTACTTAATCCTGCGCGGCTAAGCATGCCGTGTAGTCTAGCCTTTAGACCCTAGTTCGCGTAGTAAAAGCTACTCTAAAGTCTACTAAGAAGAAGAAGAAGTCTAGTCTTTTTAGGACCCTTAGGAAGTACGACGCCCTATTCCTAGCTAAGCCTATCTACCCTTCCCTAATAAAGCCTTTTACCCTTACCCCTAGCTGTAAGTCTAAGTCTGCCTAGTTGCTTACTGCCTCCTTACCCTCCTAGGCTTCTCTGTCTGTCGTGCCTTTAAGTAACACTACTAGTAAGGACTATAGCTATAGAGCTCCTAATAATAAGTCTAATAATAGCCTTAATACTATTACTATTATAAGTAATTCTAAGGTAACTTCTACTAAGGTTCTTTGCTAATATATTTAGGGTTGTGTCTGTTCTGCCTACGCTAATTACTCTGCCTCTGCTGCTAGCTGCCCCCTCCCCTCCTAGTAGTCTGTCTAGCAGACCTGCTAATTAACTATTAATAACAAGAGCTACGCAGATAAGGTAATAGAGACGCTCTGCGCAGCCTATGCCCTTTAGATATTACTTAAGGGTGTTAGCTACTATGTACTCTAGGAAGCCTCTAAGGTTTAGGCTATTACTTGCGTCTACTATGCTGCTTAGTGTGTCTAGTGCGTTTAAGTTATGTCTAAGTTTTCCCTAGACAAGATTATAGCCTGCTAGGCCTACGTTCTTTAGTACATTAAGTATAATAGGGGCATCTAGCCTAACTTTGCTTCTCTTAATACTTATTATAATATTATCTGTAACGCTTAGAAGTAGGTTATAAAGAACGCAGGTAGGAAGCTAGTTAAAGGTTCCTCTGCTAGGGGACGCTTACTGCGCTCTACTGCAGTCTCTAATGCCTTTAACCCTGCTGTTTAGACTAACATCCTTGCTAAGCTGTCTAATATTAAGCAGTAGATAACTAATAACGCCGCCCTGCTCTGTAAGAGTAACTATCTGCTTAGTAATAGAAATTACTTTCTTTCCTACCTCTTAGAGAATCTTTATAGGATGCGCGTTAATTTCTAGGCTTTTACTATAAGTTTATCCTTAGTTTCTAATCTATAATCCTTCTAACTATATAGCAGGAGAGCATAGTTAACACCCTAGATAACCTTCCTACCCCTGCTTCTAATTATACTTCTACTGCTAGGCCCTTAGCTACAACCCTAAAGTCTAAGGGTTCCGCTTCTAAGAATTAGGTAACTAAAAGGGAGGCTATTATTATTAGTAATACTAATAATAAGGCTAAGGGTAGCAAGTCTTAGAACGCAGAGATAGGTAAGGGTAATAACGCTAAGGGAGAGGCTAAGGAGTAAGTGCCCCTAGTTCTAGCGTCTCTTTTTTCTTATAGTTCTAGTAGTGCTTTTTACTAAGCTAACTTATTATAAGGTTCTCTATTTTATCTAGGGTTAGGGCCTAGTTAGGTGCTGCGTTATTAAAGCTTCCTCTAGTTTGCCTATAAATTTTCTAAGTAGATAGCTAGCCCTTAGGCCTAGTATAATAGGTCTTACCTAGTATCTCCTTATCTATTACTATGCATTGCGCTAAGTACTTAGACTAACTATAACTCCTAGTACTCTAATCTGTTTTAACCTTATATCTATCCCTACTTACCTGCGTTACTAGTTCTAGTCCCTGTAATTAGCGTCCTGTCTTTAGATATATATATATATATATCTCTTCTGCTCTTCCTTCTCTTTCTTTCCTTTAACTTACCTTCCTCCCCTCCTTCTTCTAACGCCTAGTCTTCTTATCTTTATATAGCTAGCGTTGTCTCTCTCTCTTCTCTAACCCTACCTATCCCTATTTTATAGTAGGGATATCGCCTATCGCGCGACTACTTCTCTAGGGGCTCCTACTAGAACCTATCTAGTAAGGTGCCTGTTTCTAAGCAGTGCAGTGCTAAGAAGTTAAGCTAATTTATTAATACTTCTAAGTTACTAACGTTTGCCTTAGGTTCCTAGGTAGGGTTTGCATATCCTGCCTACTTTACCTAGTATTTAAGCCTGCTTCCGCAGCTAATCTTCCTGCGCCTCTTAGCTTAGATCTCGTCTACTCCCTATTCTTCTTTACTGTTAATTACTATAGCTTTAGGCTGCTAGTTATCTAAGGTTTATCCTAGGAGGTAGTTGTTTAGGGCTAGCCTAATTTAATTAACATAGAATACTAGGTAAATACTAGGCAGAATATCTAGCTTAACATTATAACTCCTAATTAGTTTCTTTATAGTAAACTTCCTATTCTTCTAATCTAGCTTTTTACTTAGATAACTATTTAACAGCTATTTTCTATATTAGAGCTATACCTTATCTCCCTCCTTAAGCACTAGAGCTTCTTATTAGTGCTAGTTTGCTTATTACTCTTATTCTTACTAAGCGACCGCTATGTTTGACTACACTATCTTAAAGGTAGCCTTAAACTTCTCTACTATAGCTCTAGCCGCTGCCTCTAGGTTAAACGCACTCTAGTAGCAGTCCTAGGCCTGCTCTTCCTTATCTAGGTTTATTAGTTTAATATTATACCTATATTACAGAAAGAAAGGGCTTGCTCTAGTAGACGTTGCATTCTGTCCGCATATTATAATCTAAGCTATTAGGTAATTTAGCGCCTAGTCTAATTAGCTCTAGTTTATAAACGCTCTTAGGTATGCTTTAATTACTAAGTTTATTCTCTCTATTAACCTGTCTGTTTACTAATAGAATGCTATTAAAAGTTGTTATTAGATCTAAAGCAGTTAGCACAGCTCTAACTAGAAGTTACTAATAAACTGCAATCCTTAGTCTAACACTATTATATCTAGAATCTAGTAGTAGGCTACTACTCTCTCTAGGAAGGCCTTTATTACTATCTTAATCCTAAGGTCTAGCAAAGGGATTAGTATAACGCCCTTGCTTAGCTAGTCTGTAATAACTATAAGGTTGCGGTTCCCTTTACTTAAAGAAAGGCTAATAATAAAGTCTATAGATATCTCTTTCTATATCCTCTTAGGGAGGGGAAGTAGTTTTAGTAGTCTTTACTTTAGTTCTCTCTATAGCTTTATTCTTCTGTAGACGTTGCAGTTCTAGATATACGTCCTTATAGTATTTAACATAGCTAGCTAGAAGAAGTCTCTAGTAAGGATCTTATACGTCCTTTCTCTGCCTAGGTGCCCTATACTAAGAGAGCTGTGCGCTTCGTCTATTAGTTTTATCTATAGCTCTAAGAGGTTAGGGACCTATCTCTAGTCCCTAAATAATAGTCTTCCTTAGTAATCTAGCTTGCATTCTGTAAGAGAGGTGCTAAGTTTTAGCTTAGGTAGAAACTTATAAGCCCTGCTCTTAACTGCTTTTATAGCTTATTAATAGACTTTATCTGTTTCTTCTGCACCTAACTACATTTCCTCTAGGGTAAGTTCTTTAGCTAGTTAAGCTAGTAGTCCCTTATTCTCTAAGAACCCTCTAGCACTAAGTATTCTAATTGCTAGAGCTAAGGACGCCCTTAGGTCTCTTGTCCCTTAACTATCCCTGTCTAGACCTACTAGTGTTAGTAGCTAGAAGTGCCTTAATTTTACTCTCTTATCTTCTAAGTCTTTTAGGAGGTCTTATTCTCTTTAAGAGAGAGCATTAGCTCTGCTATTCTCTGCACTAGGTTAATATTTAAAGGTTAGGTTAATGCTACTTAGGATGTTAGACTATTAGATATGCTGCTTACTAAGCTTCTATAAAGTTATAAAGTAGAGGAGGTTTTTATAATCTGTAATTACTAATACGTGCTTAATAGCTCTAAGCTTACTATACCATTCTTCTGCATACTTAATTACTACTAGAAGTTCCTTATTATAGATAGAGTAGTTTACCTTAGTAGGGTTATTTTTAGCTAAGAAATACGCTATAGTCTAGAGTTTCCTATCTTTATCCCTCTAAGAGAGAGTGCCCTTAGTTACCTATCCTAATGCGTCTGCTTCTAGGATAGTTTCTAACTTAGGGTTAAAGTGTGCTAACACTAGCTCTAAGCAGAAGATGTCCTTTAAGTTCTAGAATGCTTCTTATTACTCCTTTCCCTAGGTAAACTTAACTCCCTTACCCGTTAGTTTAGTAAGCGGGGCAGCTAAACCTAAGAAATTCTAGATAAATATTTAGTAGAAGTTTGCAAATCCTAAGAAGCTACAGACTGCTTTTACTAAGGTTAGAGCTTACTACTTATAGATTACCCTAAGCTTCTCTTTATCTATTACAATTCCTTTCTCCGCCTTAATAATAAACCCTAGGTACTTTACTTATTTAACGCTAAACTCGCATTTCTTAATATCTATTTAGAGACTAGCTGCTCTAAGCTTCTTTATTACAGTCCTGACTTTCTTTTTATAGTCAGCCTTTAAACTAGATAAGTAGATTAGAATATTATCTACGTAGGCTAAGCACTAATTATCTAGGTATTCTCTAAGCGTCTAGTTAATGTATCTCTAGAAGGTACTAGGTGCGTTAGCTAATCTAAATAGAGTTACTAGCTACTTATACAGCCTAAACCTTATATAGAATGCTATCTTCTATTTATTACCTTCTAAGATGCAAATTCTGTAGAACGCCTAAATTACGTCTACTTTAGTAAACTACTTTACTTTTCTAATCTAATTTAGGGTTTCCTTTAGTAATAGAAGTAGGTACTAGTCTTGCTTTGTAATCGCATTAAGAGCCTAGTAGTCTACGCAGAAACAGAGTCCGCCCCTAGGTTTATAGATAAATAGTACTAGAGCAGCTGCGCTTAAACAGCTTACTTAGATAAAGCCTTTATCTAGGTACGTAGTAAGCTGTTATCTAAGGACTAAAAGTTCTTCCTTAGACATGCTGTATAACAGTCCCTATAGTATCTTAGCGTCCTTTCTACCTTCTTAGGTTAGGTTAATCTTTATATCTACTGCTAGGCCTTTATAGGGCAGGAGCTTGTTAGACTCTTCCTAGGAGAAGTATTAAAACAGGTCCTTTAGCAAATCCAGGAGCAAAGCCTTAAGTTCTTCTAGAGTTAACTTCTTCTTTAGGGTAAGGGCCCTCTAGATATTAGCTATTAACGCAGTAAAAACCCCTATAGATCTAGTAGTTTTACAGATTCTCTAAGAAAGGGCTATAAATACTAAGGCTCTTACCTGTCTTATGCTTTCCTTTAGCTAATGACCCTCCTAGCTCTAGATCCTAAGGTTAGCGCGGTGCAAGAACATTAATTTCTTAGCTAGCGCTAGCGTAACTTTATTTCTCTTTATTTATAGTTTTTCTAGAATTATATTATATTCTTTATCCTAACAGATATACAGGAATATAGTCTCTAAGTAGCTGTTAATGTCTACTTCTACCTTAGCTATTTCTAAGAGTTTTAAGACCTCTCCTCTAAAGCCTATAATTAACTTTTCTTTCTTTAATTTAGTGCGCTGTATATTATTATCCTAGACGAATTAATTAGAGATAGAGCTATAGTACAAGCAACTAGTATTAATTAGTGTTAAAGCAAAACTTTCTCTATTAATAAGTAAGTGTACTGTAATTAGGCTACTATCTAGCTAACTCCGTCAAAACCTCTTAAACTCCTTCTAAGTTAATTCTATCTAGGCCTTCTTATTCCTCTCCTAACAGCGACTATTGCTAGGAGAAACTAGTTTTCTAAATAGTTATTAGAAAACTCCTTAGCTAAACTTTTAGCCTTATTCTTAGCATTATTACTTTGTCTAGATCTTGCTCTAGTAGGCCTCTTAGCCAGAGTTAACTTATATCTAGACTAGAAGTGTCCCTTCTTACTATAATAGAGGTAGTTACTATCCTTTCTACGCTTCGCGCGTTCTTCTTTTAATACCTACTCTGCTTATTACTTTCTAGTTTTTTTAGGTTAAGAGCTATAAGCCTTTATAGGTTCCTAATCTATGTTCTAGGCATATCCTTCCTTTGTAGGTTAGACTAAGCCCTTATAATTTACCTTATTCCTATACATGTTCTCTTTAATCCTAAGAACTTAGGCCTGCATTTTCTAAATTATGCAGCTGTCTAGTAGTTCTATAGTAACTATCCTATTAGTAAAGTCTAGTTATATTACTAAGAGGTAATAGCTCTTTAGTAATGCGTAGTTTTCTTCTTCCTTAGCTTTAAACGCTAGCCGCATAAACTCTAAGTTAAATTATACTAGGGAAACCTTACTCTGCTAGCAGAGCTGCATAAGTTTGTTGCAGGCCTTTTCCTTAGCTAATAAGTTAGTAAATTATCTGTTTAGAAATTTCTAAAATTCTTCTGTAGTACTATTCTTATTATAGTTAACCTAGGAGATTATAATCTGTGCTGCAGTTCCCTCTAATTAGCTAAATATATAGTCTGCTAGGTACCTAATTAGCTTAGCATTACTCTAAAGCTTATTCTTTATTTAGATTTTCTATCTAAGGTAGTCTAATTAATCCCTACTAAAGGACGCTAGGTCTAGTGTCTTAAGCTTTCTAAATGCTGCTCTAGTAGTTAGATCTGCGGATAAGAGTAGGGTTGCTGTTAGAGGTGTTGCTGTAGGAGTTAGCAGGGACTAGGTAAGGGTCCTAAGAGCTGCTAACATAGCTGCGACTAGTTCTTTAATTCTCTCTATCCTGGCTTTAGTATTAGTGTTAGCAGGTCCTTCTCTATTAAGGGTTCTCTATTCCTTGTTAAGTTAAAGGATTTTATTAAGTAAGGCAAGTTTAATTATTACTTTGTCTGCTAGAATTTCTCTCTAAGTAAGGTAAGCCCTTAGTTATAAACTAATGTCCTTCTGCAAGGTTCCTTCTCTTCTTAGTTGCAAGGCCTTGCTAAGGAGCTCCTAATTATTTACGTTCTGCGCTATTATTAGTAGGAATTATACTAAGCAACCTTTGTTAATAGTACAGGGTGTTAGTTAATTAAATCTATGTAAGGGGCTAAGCTTAAGGAGCTTAAAGTCTAAAAAGAATACTTAAGATTTAATAAAGAGCAGAGTAACGCTCTAAGCTATAGAATATATATATGTACATGCTAAGTAAGCTTCTACCTAAGTCTAGACAATTATATCTCTATCCTAGGCTTCTAAGGGTCTGTAATCTATCTAATATGTAAATCTAAGTTATGCTTCTAAGGGCAGAGTCTAAGGGCTACTATAGCTTTGCCTATTACATATCCTTCCTCTTATAGAAGTAAGTCTTATTAAATATTATATTACGTATTATAATTACTTAATTAAGCGCTAGGATCTATACTTAGAATAGATTAGAAGCTTTATATCTAACTAAATATCTAATATGTCTCCTTAGAGTAATCTTAAATCTCTATTTATTACGTCTAGCTGCGCGCTCTCTATTTAAAGGGTAGGCGTAACATTTATACGCATATATACTACTCTAATCTAGCTATAGATTAGCTGTAGTACTTTTTACATACTCTAGCTTATACTATTAAAAATATTAGTAATACTACTTATCTAATACCTTGTTTAGTAATCTTATGTTATAAGCGTATAATAGACTTATATTATAGAGCTACACTACTATGTTAACTACCTCTAGCTAGAGCTTCTTAGGTAAATTTACGCTAATCTGTATCTTTATAGCCTTTATAATTATCTCTTACCCTACTCTCTTAGCTCTACTATTAGGTTTATAAGTATATAGGGGAGAGCTTTTAATCTCTATACTATAATCCTCTACCTACTTCTAGTAGTTAGATTTTCTATACTAAGAGAGCGTTGTAGTATTATTATCTTATCTAACTTTAATAATTCTAAGCTTATATCTTACCTATATAAAGCTCTAGAATCTTTCTACGTTTTATATAATTTCTAAAAGTAATTTTATTTAGAGATTCCTAGTATAGATCTTTCTATTATATTCTTCCTTAAGTAGGAAGATCTACTGTTCCCTTATTATACCTGTAGGCATGTTAAAAAGATCTTATATAATTCTCTAATATAGTTAAGGTAATCTCTCCTTTAGCCTTTAAGAGATTACTTGCTTTATATAAGTTGTAGCGTAATATTCGCATTAATTTTATAGAGTTCCTTTAATCTAAACATTCCTAGCTCTTTTAATAAGTACTTATAAAGCTTATAGACTAAGGTAGCCTACTTTTATATACTATAGATCCTCTAAGTCCTTGCGCAGGTAAGTTATCTATAATTATTATTTATTACGTAAGGGGATTACGCTTATAGATAATAGATAAAAGGTAAGAAACTTATATTTAATAAAGGTAAGGTTATGTTTACGTAATAGAGTAATAAGTATAATACTTAATCCTAAGCTCCCTACGCGCATTATATTATCTAAACCTAAGTACTATACACTCTTCTACTAAAGATAAGCTTCTAAAATAATATTAATATAGAATCCCTCTACTACAGTAACGTCTATAAGCGTAAGATCTTCTAACTTAGGTCCCTTAGATCTATAGAATACTCCTTTAATAACGTAAGTACCTATTCTTATAATTAGAAAGGCTTACGTACTAGCCTTAATATACTTTATGCCTTAAGCCTTCTTAAATAATCTAGGAATAAGCAGATCTATACTATTAATAAGATAGATTACAGCTCTATTATCTAGTATAGTACTCTTAGAGAGCAGGTAAGCGTTAAAATCTATAGTAGAGTATACCCCTAATCTTATAGTATCTTCTATTAAGAGTATTAGGTTAATAAGAGCTGCAGTAATACTTTTAGGGAATTCTAACCTCTTCTAGTTATTGTTAGCTAGAGCGCTTTAGCCCTTCTTACTAAGCGCAGTCTAGAGCGCGGCATACTTTAGCTTAGCAAGCCTAGTAAGAATTACCTTCTTCTAGTAATTATCTAATTAATATAGGCTGCTAGTTACGGCTAACTTAAGCATTCTGTAGTTATTAGCAGGCTATAGATAGATCTAGGTAGTCTAGCAAAGGCACTTATTTAGTTTTGCTAAGCTTAGCTTCTTTTCTACTTTTTATAGCTAAGTATTTAGCTATTTTGCTAAGCTCCCTCTAAAGGTTGCAAAGATCCCTAGGTTTCTAGCAAGCATTTAGACTTTTTAATCCTAAAGGAGTAGTAAAAAAACTTTACTAAACTAAATAATTATTAGTAGGGAGCTTATTCCTCTAAACACTAAGTTGTAAACAATCTACTAGAGCTGCCTTTGCGCCTATTCTAGTGTAATCTTTACTACTAATGCATTTAGAAAATCTTTAACTATAAGCTGCCCTTTAACGTCTTTAAGTTTATAATTTCTTACCTTTTAGTAGAGGTTACTCTACTTATAATACTAGGTTATTAGATTTACTATACTACGTTTTATAAGATTAAGGTGTGTATAATACTACGCTTAAATAATATTCTTAGAGCTTATATCTATAGGAGTAAGCTCTGCCTAAAGATATTAGATAAGCGCTTAGAGAGTTATCTTATTCTACTTAACTATTTCTATTATTACTAGGCGCAGGATCTTACAGTCTACTATTATATTAATCTAGTTTAATAGTTACTAATAGAGTGCTATATTATTTATATACTTACGTAATAGAGCTTAGTACCTCTAGAGCGCCCTAGTATATCTATCCTTTTCTTCTACTTTTATATTACTAGCTAGAAGCTCTAAATAATTAGGAATTATTCCTGTAAAAGGTTTAGCGTCTTTTTCTTTAGGATTAATCTAATTCTAAATTCCCTTTTACGTTGCATAGAATTAGAGCTCTATAAACTAGTATAGCTAGCTAGAGTAATTATAGAGCTACGTCTTACTAACTAGGAGTACTTTAGTTATAGTTAAGGGATTAATAGATTATAGTAGATATAGTTAGAAGCGTTGTTAGAAGGGAGGGAGTAGTATAAAGTTTTGTTAAGAAAATTTTTTAGTAGTTTAAAAAGAGATTTAGAGCAGCTAAATAAACTTTTCTAGCTCTTTAAGTTATATAGAGAGAAACTATCTGTGTTCTTAAAGCGCTAGGCTTATAACTATAGAGGTAGAATTAAGCTAGGAAAGTACGTTTATATAATTAAGTTATAAAAGAGTATTAATTAGTAACTATCTAATACTATATAACAAATAAGATTATATACTACTCTATTAGAGCAGAAGAACGTCTATCTAAAGATCTATAGGATTATAAACTATTAGGTAAGCTTTAGATAGTTACCTAACCTTAGTAAGCTATTAAGCTTACCTAGAGTAACGCGTAGATTAGATAAGCATAAGCACTATACGTAATAATAACTAAACTAGATTATCTAGTAAAAATATATATAGCGTATAACGCTTATTATAGTATTTAGCCTATAACTTAACAGCCTTACGCTAGTATTCTACTATTACTTCCCTTTTTTAACGTATGTGTTCTACTTATTCTATAACACTAGGGATATTAACAGCTAGTATAAGTTTATAATCTAGACTTAAGTAGAATCTATAGCATACGTAGAATAGACTAATACCTATAGTTATATTCTTTAAATTATTATAGGTAAATTCTGCTAAAGGTAATTAACCTGCCTATTTATCCTGCCTTTTATTAGCATAAGATCTAAGATAGTATTTAAGTACCTAATTCTATCTTTCTATCTGCCTGTTAGTCTATAAGTAGAAGGCAGTACTTAACTAGTACATTACCTGCGTAGCGTAGTAGAAGTCTAACTAGTATTAGCTTATAAAGAGACTGCCTTAATCTATAACTATGCCCTCTAGTAAGCTAAAAGGTTAAACTATCTCTTAAATAAAAAGGTCTATAAGCTCTATAGCTTTTAGTAATTTTATTATAGAGATATACCTTGCTATTTTAGTATAATAATCTATAATAACTAGTATTACGTTATATACGCAAGAACCTTACCTACTTAGTAGTAATCTAGTAATAAAATCTATTATAATTTCTTGCTATAGGTACGTTAGCTATAGAAGTAACTATAACTTACTATATAGTTACTATTAAAGCACCTTTATCTTCTAGTGAATATTATAGAAATTAATATATTCCTTAATATTATGCTCTATATTAAGCTAGTAGTACTTTTAGGATATTAATTTAAGAGTCTTATCCTTTCTAAAGTGTCTAGCTAATAGATTCTTATAATATATTCTTAGGAGTTTAGCTCTAAGCATTACCTCCCTTAGAATATATAACTAATTACTATATCTAAGTAATTCTTACTTATTAAACTTCTATTTTTAATTTTTTACGCCTACTTTGCGCTAGTTTGTTACTTACTCTGTAATAGCGTCTTACTTTTATTTTACCTAGTTATCCCCTTTTTAGAACTCCTAGATTTGCGCTATAAGAGGTTCTAATAGTTCTTTATATAGTGCCTTCTATTATAGTACTACTTTAGCTACTATATAGGTAACCTATATATTAAAGACTATTCCTCCTTTAGGCGTCTTCTTTACCTATACTAGGTATAAGCTTATATCTGTTACCTTAATAGCGTATATCTAGATATTCGCCTTTATAGAGATATCTATTTTAGAATAAAATAGGCCTACTTTCTATTAAGCTATTATTTAGCTATCTATTAGTACTTCTCCTGTAGCTAGTAGTAAGTAAGTCTAACTCTGCTTATTTAGTTATAACTTTTTATAAAGACTAGATACTAGATTAAGCTTCTTATTACTTATTATTTTAAGGGCGCCTTATAGTTACCTTAATAGTCTATTAGTAGGATTGCTCTTTCCTTTCTAATATCTAATTTTAAAATTATATAGTATAAGTTTTATTACCTATCTTACTTATCTCTCTTTAAGAACCTTTATATTTATAAAGCCTTATAGGTTATTATAATTAGTTAAGACCTTAAGCTTATTCTTTAGACTATTAATATAGTAATGCTAATGCTTACTTAAGTAAATAATTACCCCTAGCTCTAGATTATAGGTTTCCTAGTATTCTTCTACTAGGGTTAACTTTCTTAACTAGAAGGTAATTAGGTGCTAATTTCTATCTTTATAAAGCTATAAAGAGATAGTAGCAAAGCCTAGGATAAAGGCATCTATTTTTAATCTTAAAGAAAGTATATAATTATAGTACCTTAGCAGAGGCACTGTTAAGAAGATTTTGCTTAGTTAGCGTTTTACTATCTTAGCTTCTAGCGTCTAATAGAAGGGTCCTTCCTTCTTCCTCTTAATAGAGCCTTTTAGCATGCTTATTAATAGTCTTATAATGTTAGAGAAGTGTGTAATAAACCTCCTATAGAAATTTGCAAATCTAAGATAGACTTAAACATCTCTAAAGGATTTTAGTATTAGCTATTTAGTAACTATTTAGACCTGTTTAGAATCTATCTTAACGCCGTTATAACGCATAATAAACCCTAGGTAGGTAACTTTACTAATATAGAAGTAATACTTCTTAATATTAATAAATAACCTATGCTTCTAGAGCTGTTATAGTACTTAGTAAACATAGTCCTAATAGTCCTTACTCTTTTAGGAAAAGATTAAGATATTATCTAGATAGATAATATAAAACTTGTTAACTAATCCTGCTAATATAAGATTAATATATCTTTAAAAGGTAGCAGGAGCGTTAGTAAGTCTAAATAGTATAATAAGGTACTTAAAGTATCTATAATAAGTATAAAACGCTATCTTCTACTTATTACCTTACTATATTATTATATAGTAATAGGCGTCCTTTAGATTTAGAAGAGTAAAGACTACTACGCCTACTAATTAATCTAAGAGTTTTATAATTAATAGTAGTACTAGTCTATTCTTCTTTATAACCTTATTTAAACCCTAGTAGTTAATATATAGTTATAAGGTCCTATCCTTCTTTAGTATAAAAAGAATAGATGCGCCTATAGGATTAGTACTTTCCCTAATCTAGCTATTCTTTAAGGCTTTTTTAAGGTATTTGTAAAGTGTCTCTAACTCTTATAGAGAGAGATTATAAATTAGCCTAAATAGCACACTAGTACCTACCTCTAGTTTAATAGCGTATTTATAGGTCTTTACTATTATTACAGCGTTGTCTATACTAGCTATATCCTTAAATTCAGCTAGTTCTAGCAGAAGCTTTAGAACCTTAGGCTTTGCTGCGTTAGCTAAGGTAGCACCTACTATAAGGTAAACTATAGCTTTATTATTATAATAATTAATAAAAGTTCTAAGATTCTTAACTTACTATAACTTATTATTAATCTTCTAGCGCTACTCCTTTATCTTATAGTTAATAACTATTTAAAGCTACTTTAGAGTAGGTAGACCTAAGATAACTTAATTAGCTATATCTATTATTCTATAGCAGGTAATTTATTCTTCTCTTTCTCTTCCCTAACTATCCTTAATTTAGATAAAAACCTAATAGGCATAAAAGCTTTAGGCATGTTTTAAATTAGGTAGTATAAACTTTAGTAACTCTATATTTATTAGCTCTAGTAGTTACTACTCTATAGTAAACTTTTTATTAATAACGTTAGTCTCTGCACCTACGTTAAGGGTTATAAGGGTTACTATCTATTTACTATTAAGGCGCTAAACAGAACCTTCTATTTTAATATATTCCTTCTTTTATAATACTACCCTTCTAGAGGGATTAGAGGTGTCCCTTTAGAACTCTATTTTTTTATTAGATTAATAGCATTTACTCCTGTTACTAGAGTGCTTCTTTCCTTCTTCTTTAGGGAATAATACTTGCTTAAGTAGTAACTCTATTTTTAGTAATTATAGCACTAAATATTCTTCTTTTTCTACTTATTATCCTTAGACTTTCCTTACTCTTTCTTATTAGGTTTCTTATTAGTTAACGTATTCTCCTTCTTTAATTTACTACTTTAATTCTGCGTAGCGCTAGTATTACGCTATTATAGTAAAGGCAACACGCTACTGCGTTACTAGTTCTCCTTTAAAGTAGAGGCTTAAGTTACTAAGTCCTATTATATTACTAGAAATGCCTTATAGTTAACTAAGGCTATTCTAAAGGCAAGAAGCAGTTTACTATAAAGGTGCATTTATAATTACTTATTACAGTAAGGTAGATTAATTTACAATTCTAAGGTTATTAGAAAAGCAGCAAACTTATTTACTAATTAATTTTCTCTCTACTTAGCCTTAGAATATTATATTATAATCTAAAGCTCTTAGTTTATTAGATTTTTAAGTTAGTCTAGTAAGAAGGTTATTATCTTACTCTACGTATGCGCTATGCTGTTATAGACCTATTTATTCTAAATCTAGATTTATTAGTACGTCTAAGTTAAATATTAAAGTATATAAGTAATTTTCTAATCTTCTAAAGTAAAAGCACTTAGGTCTATTTAAAAGGCTATCTTAAGCCTAATTTAGAAGTCCTAGTATTCTCTAATGCTCTTACCTTTAAAAATTAGTATCTTTTTAATCTTAGGTCCTTGCATAGGGATATGTATTAGGAGGATTTTAATTTACTATTATTATAGTAGTAGGGGGTTATCTCTACCCTCTAGTAAAGTTTTTCTGCCTTTAGGTAGTAGTAGTCTGTTTAGTTCTTCTAATTTAGGTATATTTACTACCTTATCTCTTATTTGTTTTTTATATTTTGCTAGTAGGATATTATATTTCTCTAATAACTAGGTATAGGTAGTCTTAGATTAAGGAGTAGTCTCTATTAGTAGAGGGGCTTATATAGAGGACTCCCCCTCTTAAGGTACCTAGTGTACTAGTTTAGGTTAGCTCTATTCTTATAGCGCTAATATAGTAAAGCGCTGTTATAAAAGTATTAAAGATAGTATACTTTAGTTTAATTAAGATAAACTAGCTAAGCTGCTATATACTTAAAGAGAATTTAGAATTATAAAGGGATTTACAGTAGTAAGCTAATTTAAAGAAATAATAAGACTAAATTCTAAGAAACTAGAGAGTTACTAGTTCTAAGCTATCTATATAGCTTCTAATTATATAATTCCTAGTTATATAGCTAACGTAACCCTAGCGCTATACTAGGTGTTTACTAGCCCCTCTTATATAGCTAGTGCCTCCCTTAGATCCCTTAAATCTAGTAATAGGTCCGCAGGTATCTTAAATCCCTCTAGTAACTCTATCTATAGTATTATAAATTCCTCTCTACTTTATTAAAGGGAGCCTAAAGCCCCTGTTAGTAGGGTAGGTGCGTTATTACGCACGCCTTCTATAGTAACGTTAGGTTAGGTAGGATTTCTAGATATTATATAATCTAGTAACTAGTTACCTTTAACGTAGATAGAAGGGAGAGTAATTTAAATATAAGAAGGTTACTTAGGTAAGTAGTTAATAATTAGGTAATAGAGATAGAAGAGATAGTATTGCAGGATAGATAGTTAGAACTAGTCTAATATAGATAAGATAAATTACTAGTAAGCCTAGCTTATACTAATTTAGGTATATATACGTAATTCTACGTAACCTAAGGTCTACGTAATCTATCTGCACCTTCCCTAGGTCTCTATAACCTTAGGGGCCTTATAAGTACTATACGCGACACCCTATTATAATAGACTCCTTTTTAAATTTACTTAGAATAATATAAGTATATTAGATAGTTAAGTTAAACTATAAAGTAGGCGTAACTTATAATTAAAGTAGCCTACTTATAAAGTTAGCGCTAGTAAAATAAAACCTTTAAAGTATATACTATATTAAAGTTAAAGTTAAACTTTTAAAATTAAAGGAAGTAAGAGATATAAAGTTAAGACGCAGGTATTTAGGCAGAGATATAAGATTAAGGTAGATGCAAAGAATAACAAAGGTAGTTTAGTAAAATAGTATTACTTAATTTATTAAATAGGCTATCTCTATACTAGGCTAGTAGATAAGATCTTATATAATATTATAATAGTTAAAAAACGCATATACAGATAGATTTAAAAGAGTAATACTATTAATAGAAGTTAGATTAAGTAAATCTATAATAATATACCCTATATAGGCCTAAGTTAGTAGATTACGTAATATAATTACGTAATTATAATTCTATACGTATAGATACTAGTAACTTTTTATTTTTACCTTAAAGCTACCTATCTTACTTTACCTTAAAGCTACCTATTTTACTTTACCTTATACGTCCTTTATTACCTCCCTACCTATCCTCCCCTGCTAATCTAGTTATTCTGCTGTAGTAGTATTATATAGTAGGGGTTGTCTGTTATTTAGCTATTATATAGTAAGGGTTATCTGTTAGTTGTAAGGTAGTTACTTAGGCAAGTAGTTAATAATTAGGTAATAGAGATAGAAGAGATAGTATTACAGGATAGATAGTTAGAACTAGTCAAACATAAATAAGACAAATCGCTAGTAAGCCTAGCTTACACTAATTTAGGAATATATACCTAATTCTACGTAACTCTTAGCCTACGTAATCTACTAATACTAACCCTAGGTCCTTCTATCCCCTAGGGCCTTATATTATCCCCTTCTTAGACTCTATTATCCTAAGAGAGATAAGGTGTTCTAATTTGCGCTAATATGCGCTAAATTAGCCTATTCTTTCCCCTTCTGCATTATATAGCAACACTTAGTATAAAGCTTTATTAAGGTAAGAGAAAGTAAAAGTAAAGGTAAGAGAGGTTGTAATTTACCTTATTACCTAGGTAATAAGAAACCCTATTAGTAGGATCTTAAATCTTTAGAGACTAGCTTAGAAACTATTAGAGGGAGGATATATTATAATATATCCTTCCTTCCTTCTATTCCCCTAGCCTTAAATACTACTACTACTACTTTTAGTAAGTTAACACCTTTTATAAATCCTTAGTAATATTTGCTTAAAGGATATTATAAGTATCTCTCTAACCTAAAATAGCCTATTTTAGTAGTAACTAACTGTGTTTTAGTTAACTTAAGTCTTACTTCTAACTTTACTCTAACTTTAACTTAACTTCTTCTACTTTTCCTTAATATAAGTTATTTTATGCTAGAAATAGCTAAATTATACTAATTTAGGCTAGATTAACATAACTTTGTTAATATACCTCTAAGGCATATTCCTGTGCCTTAGCGTTGCCTTACTACGTGTAAGGAGGCCCCCTTTATAGAGTTTATCTATTCTTAGTACCTAAATTACATTACTAAGAAAGATTTAGATAGAGAATACTAATACTAGTTTACTTATAACTGTTTACTTATTTACTAGTATACTTCTATAGATAATATCTAATATAACTACTATAGGTACTATATTAGTATTAGCTAATAATACCTTACTATAAGTAGCCTTTTCTAACATATATTAGTATATATTAACTAATATTAACTTAAATAGCTCTCTAAGACCCTGCATAAGTACTACCTAGCCTTTTCCTGCGTCTATAAGGCATACTATACTACTACTAAGGAAGAGAAGGAGGGTCTACGTAAGGGCATAGTTAAGAAGGCTAAGCTGCTCTATAAGTAGCTTATTAAGTAAGAAACTACTCTAAATAGTATATTCTAACACCTTTTAGCTTATACTAACTTTTTTAAAGAGCGTAGGCTTACTAGTTACCTAGGCTATTACTATACAGGCTATAATTAGTTAGAGTCCTCTAGAGTACCTACTAGTATCTAGAATAGGACTAAGGTAGGCGCTTAGCGTAAGGCTTGCCTTAAGGAGGCTATAATTAATAGAGATTAGGACATAATTAACTAGCTTTCTACTACCTTACCTAAGGTAAGTTCTCCTAACGTATTTTAATATAAAATAGTACTAATTAGCATATATAGTCCCCCTATAAGCGTAGAGCTACTACTCCTACTAATAGTATCTAGAAGCAGGCTCCCCTAGCTCCTTATTATACTACCTGCTGTAGGTAGGGGTTCCCTAGCTAGACTTGTCCCCTTAGGGGTTAGTTATAGTTTCTCTAGGTAGTTTTAGTAGTTTCTTACTTTAAATAGCCTTAATTAGCTTCCTTTAGCTAGTTTTAAGCCCTTATAGCTTATTCTAGGCTAGAGGACGGTTTTAGATAACCTAGAAGGTCTAATAGTACTTAATAATACCTATTTTATCCTTAGGACGCTAAACTAATCTAAAGTTGCCTTTCCTAAGTAATACTATAATATTTTGCGCTATTTTAAGCTATTTTAGCCTATTTTACGCCCTTTTATAAGATCTTAATATATCTATGTAGATATCCTTAATAGTATACTTAGAATTATCTATCTTAAAAAAGTAACTAGGTAATTATATATTAAAATATCTTAAATCTCTTAAATATCTTAAAATATCTCTAAGTCTAACTTTTTAAGTATATTAAGTATATCTTTTAAGTATTCCTATAATCCTTCTAGTTCGCTTAAATAGTACTATTAAATACTATAAACCTGCCTATAGGAGAAATTAGTAAAGGTATGTTATTATCTTTAAGCTTCTTTGCTATTTTAGGCTATTTTAGCCTAATTTAGCTCTATTAGAGATAATTAGAGGTTTGTTTAGAGATTTTAAGTTAAGCTAAGTATATTTCTACCCTTCTAGATTAATAAGGCTCTTCTATTCTTCCTTTATCTCTTCTTTACCTTACCTACTGCATCCTCCCTTCTCTATAGAAGGTAAGACCTATATCCTCCTATAACTAGGTATAGAGGGTTAGTAGATATCTTAATAAGAAAGAAAACGCCTATATATATATATATAACCTATCCCCCTCCTTTTAGAGGTTATCCTTACCCTTACTTCTTTACTTAGGTTTAACTAGATTTAGTTACCTTATTTGTTTGTTTTTGCTAGATTTAGTAGTCTTTCTAGAGCTTTCTAAGTGTATTTTTGCTAATATTTAGTCCTAGCTCCTAAGAGTTCTCTTTAGGGGTATAGCTACGCTACTTAATTAGATATTCCTATACTCCTATACTATTCTGCCTCCTTTAGAGGATCTTCTCTACTTTATATATATTATCTCTATATTCCCTTAAGGTATCTATAACTAGTTCCTCTAGGTATAGTAGTAAGCTACGTAGTGTGTATAGTTCTAATAATAATATATAGAAGACTAGATAAATACTTTTAACCCTTAGAATATCTACTTTATATACTATTAGGCTAATTTTAGCCTTTATAGTCCTAGGTCTAATAAATTTCTAATCTAGCTTCTTCTTTAGTCTTAACAACCTTATGTAGTAATTAGATATTATTACTTAATCTCTAATCTTTAAATTAAGGTGCATGCGTTTCTTATCTTAATATACCTTTTAATAAGTATTACTTACTAAGATTTTCCTTCTGCACTTAGACTAGATTATAAGCACATAAGCAGCAGTCCTAAGCCCTAAAGGTAATTTCTTATTACTTAGGGCTATTTCTAGCTAATTTAGACCCCTTAGGTCTGCTCTATAGTATGCTTTAAATAGTAACACCCCTATTACTACGTGTATGCTATTATTATACGCAAACTCTATAATTAGTAACTACATAGCCTAATTATCCTATTCTAGACAGCAAAAACACTAGAGATACTACTTTAGGGTTTAATTTTATCTTTCTGTCTGTCTATCTATCTAAGGGTAAAAAGCAGAAGTTAAAACTCGCCTCCTATTTAAGTAGTAATTAAAAGTATCCTAGAATTTAGAATTTATTATAGGACCTCTATCTAAGATAACCCGCTATAGGACTCTATAAAGTCTAATAATATCTCTAACCTAGACTTATGCTAGGTTATAGGCATCCTAATTAGATCTTACTAGGATATAGTAGGCTATCTTAGTTAACTTATCTACTACTACTAGTATTAAATTATATACTTGCCCTAAGTACTTACTTAAAGGTAATTCTATAATAAAATCTATAGTAACGTCCTGCTATAGACCTATAAGAGGTTTAATTAGTTATAGAAGTCTATAAGGTTAGTGTTTTAGAGCTTTTACCCTAGTATAATATATATAGTTATAGTAATAGTCCTCTACGTCTTTCTTTATATTTTTCTACTAGAACTTACGTATTACCTTCTCTAGTATGCGCTTTACTCTAAAGTAACCTAATATAGGGTTATTATGCGCTTATCTAATTACGTTTAAGCATTCTTCTAGAGTGTTTAGGACTACTATCCCTACTTAGCCTTAGATAGGACCTATTAGCTTATCTTAGCTATCTTTATCCTCTAACTTATTAGAAGTTATATCTAAATCCTCTTTATCCTCTACTATATATTCTAAGTCCTTACCTAGGTTAGTAGGGATCTTAGTAAGCTTAGAGTTAGTTTATACGGCTTTATTATACTTAACCTATATTCTTTTAGCACGCGTTATAACTGCTAATACTAACAGAGCCTTAGTACGCTCTATTCTGTTTAGGAGGTCTTACATAGGGCTAATAAAAGCCTTATTATATTTATTTAATAGAGCTTGCTTCTTAGCTATATAATCTAGCCTTTTTAAAGGTCTATCTGCAGGATTTATTAATCTAGGCTAGTAAGTAATTACAAAGTTATACTTTATTAGCTTTAAGTAAGAGCGTACCTAGCGGCTATTTAGTGTTTTTATCTCTATAAACTAATAAAGGTTATTATAATCTGTTAAAAGATTAAAGGGGAGAGCTTTAAGGTAATAGCGCTAATGCTCATAACTCTCTATAATTGCTAATAACTCTGCGTTATAGGTATTATAATTATACTATTCTTTAGTTAACTTCCTTAAAAAGAAGTTAACTAGCCTCTATTAGGCCTTTCTATCTAGTTCTAGTACTAATTAGGAGAAAATGCCTAAGATTACACTGCTAGAAGCATCTACTTCTATCTTTGTTTTGCAGTCTCTCTTAAAATAAGCAAGAATTAGGATAGTAAGGAAGGAATCCTTTAGAGCTTAAAAAGACTTCCTGCCTTACTCCCTAATATTTAGGCCTACGCTCTCCTCTCTTCTCTATGCTTAGCCCCCTTTAGCTGCATTTAGCCCCTTCTAGGTTAATTTAGTTAAAGGTAGAGTAATCCTTAAGAAGCTATTAATAAATCTCCTATAGTAGTTTATAAATCTAATAAACACCTAGATATCCTATACTATGCGTAGTTCTAGCTAGTTAGTAATTATTTTAACTCTATTAGGGTTAATCTTAATCTCTTCTAGTACTATAATATAGCCTAGGTACTCTGTTTCTCTAGTATACTACTTATACTTCTTAAGGTTTAATTTAAGCTTTACTTTACGTAATCTCCTAAGGACTTCCTTTACGTATACTATATACTCCTCTTTAGTTTTACTAAAGATTAGGATATTATTTAGATAGATAATATATGTAACATCTATTAACCTAGCTAATGCTTAGTTAATATAGGCCTAGAATTAAGCTAGTATATTAGTTAAGCTAAAAGGTATTACTAAATACTTAAAATAGCTATATCTTATTCTAAATGCAGTCTTCTACTTATCTCCTGCCTTTACCTAGATATAATAATAGGCATCCTTAAGATTAAGCTTTGTAAAAAACCTTGCACTTAATAAGCGCTTAAGAGACTCTATAATAAGGGGTAATAGGTGTCTATTCTTAATTATAATCTTATTAAGACCCTAATAATTAATATAAAGCCTTAAGCTACTATCTTTCTTCTTTATAAAAAGGATAGGTGCCCTTACTAGGGACCTTAATCTCCTAATAAACCCCTTATAGAGGTATTTATAGATATAGGTCCTTAGAACGCCTAATTTATAGGCTAACAGATTATATAGTAGTTAATAGGGCAGAGATTTACCTTCTTTAAGTTTAATCTCTAAATCTTAGAGTATATAGGCTAGAAGTCTGTTTAATTCCTTTACTAACTCTAGGTCCTTATACTCTTTATATTCTAGAGGATAAGTAGCAGTCTTTAACCTATAATAGGGCAAAATATTAATAGAACTAACTATATAGGTATATATATTATTCCTGTAAGTTCTTATAGTTCTATTAAACTCTTTTACTATTTTAAGGCTAACCTTAGAGTATAACGTCTTTTTTTTATCCTTTATTCCTCTAAAGAATATGCGCTAGCTAATATAGCTTAGCTTTAGATTATGCGCATTAATCTAAGGTAGCCTTAGGTATATTAGATACTATTTAAAGTCTATTATAATAAAAGGGATAGTATATACTTATTTCTTCCCTCTACTATTAGTTATAATAACGTCTATAGCTGTTATTCTATATACTGTTATACTTACACTATTAGCAGTCTCTGCTATTAGCTTAGATAGTAGTATAATTAGGAGATTATATTCTTTTATAAATTAAGCAGATATAAGATTTAATTATAATACTCTATCTATTAATACTTCTAAGCCCTTAGTAACTCTAAGCGTAACTCTAACTATTAATATACGCGTTAGTTTAAGAAATAAGGCGTTATGCAGTGTTCCCTAGTTACTAAGTTCCTTTTTAACTCTAATATAGGCAGCTAGGTAGGGAACTAGGTCCCTAATTACCCTTTAGCTTTTCCTAACCCTCTTTTAGTACTTTTGCCTTCTCTATTATCCCTTTAAGGATAATCTTGCGTAAAATGCCCTTCCTTACTATATTTATAGCAGGTAAGTTTAGATTTATCTAACGTAGACCTTTTTACGCTAGATTAGGCCTTTTTAGGCTAACTACTACCTTTACTACTAAGGTAGAGTTTCTTAGCTAGCTTTAAGGACCCTGCGTCCCCTTATGTGTTATTAGTAGGGCGCTAACGCTTTCTATTATAGCTCTTCCCCTTCTCTAAGCTTTTAGCCCCTTTATTACTAGTATAATATCTACTAATAACGTTTACCTATTCTTCTACTTATGCTAGCGTAGATTACGCATCTACAGGTAAGAGTATTAGGTCTTTAGTAATAGAATCTAAAAGTAATCTAATATATTCTATTACCTAGAGTTCCTAGGAGTTCTAACCTAGTTTAGTCTAAAATAGTCTAAAAAGGTTAAGAAGTTCTATTAGAGACTAATTTCTCTTCTATTTATACTCCTTAATAGAAATATAAGCGTTTTACATCTGCTTCTAGCAAGTTCCTAATAAATTAAGTATTATATCCTTTAGGTAGGACTAAGTAGGAGTCTAGAATAGATTAAAGGCTCTTTTCTTATCTCTATATATTAACTATAGAGTCTTTAGTGTCTCTAATATATATCTTACTCTAAAATTAACTCTCTATATCTTATTTATAAACTTATAAGGTAACTAAATAAAATAGTACTTATAATCCTATTCCTATTAGTTATAGTCTAACCTATTCTTCTTTCTAAAGATATAAGGTAGCTCTAGCCTAGGCAACGCAGCTTATAAACCTATAGTTTCTAGTACTACTTCCCCTTCTCTATCTAACTTTAATAAGTTAAATAAGGTTAGGTCTTTATTATTATAAGCCTCCTTAGCTTCCTTTAGAAGTCTTAGCTTCTAATTCTCTTTAGTTCTTCTAGCCTATTATAGTATATCTGCAGCTTTCTAAGCTAAAGTAGTTATATTACTACTATTCTAGGCTAATAAGGGCTATTAAGGCTGTTAACCTCCTCTAGTATTCTGTTAACTACCCCTAGGGCCCTAAATATATAGAGGTTGCTAACCTAGTTATAACACAGGGTTAAAGACCCTAGGGTAAGGTACCTAGGTATCTTCTAACCCTTAGAATACTAATCTAGAAGGTAACTATAGATTAGAGGGTAAAGCATCTAGGCCTAGCGTTAAGCTAGCTAGTGCCTCTTTTAGATCCCTTAGGTCTAGTAACAGATCTGTAAGTATCTTAAATCCCTTTAGTAACTCTATCTATAGTATTATAGATTCCTCTCTGCCTTATTAAGGGGAGCCTAAAGCCCTTATTAGTAAGGTAGGTGCGTTATTACGCACGCCTTTTATAGTAATATTAGGTTAGGTAGGATTTCTAGATATTATATAATCTAGTAACTAGTTACCTTTAACGTAGATAGAAGAGAGAGTAATTTAAATATAAAGTAGTTACTTAGGTAAGTAGTTAATAATTAGGTAATAGAGATAGAAGAGATAGTATTACAGGATAGATAGTTAGAACTAGTCTAATATAAATAAGACGAATTACTAGTAAGCCTAGCTTACACTAATTTAGGAATATATACCTAATTCTATGTAACTCTTAGCCTACGTAATCTACTAACACTAACCCTAGGTCCTTCTATCCCCTAGGGCCTTATATTAGTTACTATTATATAGTAAGAGTTATCTATTATTTGCTATTTTGCTTAGTTTATATAGTAAGGTTTGTATATTAGTTACTATTTAGCTTAGTTTATATAGTAAGGTTATGCTTCCTCTATATAGGGGGAGGTAGGTTATTATCTATATATTAGGTATACTATCTCCTTCTCTTCTATATAGACTATTAGTTACTTCTTATCTTCTACTAGAGTAGAAAAGGTTCTCTAGAGCTTGTGCAGAAAGGAAGTAATCTCCTCTTTTAAAATAGGTATAAAACAGAGGACTATACGCTAATTACGCTCCTAGTATAACTCTATCTTTATCCTAATCTAAGGTAGGTATAAAATAGAGGACTATACGCTAATTACGCTCCTAGTATAACTCTATCTTCTACTCTTACTAACTTATAGTTACTAGCTATTACTCTCCTTTACTAGGTAAGGGCTTAAGAGAGTAGTAGTTAATAACTACTAATTAGTATTAAATAGGCTATCTCTATACTAGGCTAGTAGATAGGATCTTATATAATATTATAATAGTTAAAAAACGCATATACAGATAGATTTAAAAGAGTAATACTATTAATAGAAGTTAGATTAAGTAAATCTATAATAATATACCTTATATAGGCCTAAGTTAGTAGATTATATAATATAATTACGTAATTATAATTCTGTGCGTACAGACATAATTATTATTATAATATTATTAATATTCTTATATTCTATAAAAAACCACGCTAGCTAAGTAAGCTAATAGGAATATTCTATAGCTACCTAGAGCTAAGAAAGAAATAGTAGAATAACCTCTATAGTAACTAAGAATAGTTACCTTAAAAAGGGAGGTAATTATAAAAGGGGCTAGTAAACACCTAGCGTAGCGCTAGGGTTATGTTAGCTACGTAACTAGGAATTATATAATTAGAGGCTATATAAATAGCTTAGAACTAGTAACTCTCTAGTTCCTTAGAATTTAGTCTTATTATTTCTTTAAATTAGCTTACTACTATAAATCCCTTTATAAAAGATTAGATAGAGTATATAACTAATATTACTAAGAGATATTAAGAGCTTAGTTAACGCCTTAATATAAGGAAATTAAGACTTTATTTTAACTTCCCTAGGGAGTATATTATATATAATACTTACCTAATCCTATTATTTATTATATTACCTTAGCTGTAATTATAAGAATTAGTAGATAGACGTTCTTCTACTCTAATAGAGTAGTATATAATCTTATTTATTATATAGTATTAGATAGTTACTAATTAAGTACTCTTTTAACTTAATTATATAAATATCTTATCTTAGCTTTATTCTACCTCTATATTAGGTTATATAACTAAGTTATATAGTCTAGTTATATAATAGAAGCCTATATAGAGTATAGATACTAACTATTTTAAAAAAAGAATTTAAATATAAAAGATTCTAAAATAGAAAGTAGAAAAGTATAAGTATATAATTATATTAAAATAAATCCTTATATAAGAATATAAAAGAGATAAAAGAGATATATACTATAGGCTTACGTAGCCCCTACAGCCTATAACCTCTCTAAGGCTTACTTAGGCCTTATCTAGATAGGGCACGTAAGAGGGTAGAATACTGTCACATAGTAACACCCTTCTCTGCATCCGCACCCTTATTCCCCCGACTGCCCTCCTCGTCCTTGACAACCCCGTACTCCGTCTCTAACTCCTTCCTCAGCTCTAAGCCACGCTGTAAAAACACGGCGAAGAAACTCAGAATGCTAATGCCTAACCCAACCCACCAAATAGCCCTTAAGCTGCGCATGTACACCTCGACGACTTGGCTGAGCACGCGCGGATCCAGCGTCTGCCGTATGTGGTGCATCTCGCTTGCGAAGGCGTAGGCGGCGCCGTCCTTTAGCTGATTGCGCAGGGAACCCAGAGAGATAAGGGGCAGGTTCTTGTCAAAGACGCCGTTGAAGATGATGGACGGCATTGTCACGCCCCATATGTAGCCGAAGGTGCGCACGAAGCTGTACACGGCGCTTGCAGCGGCGACGTCAGACTCAGGCAGCGCGGCCATGATGGCCGGGAGCAGGCACGACATGACGATGCCGGAGCCCGCGCCTGCGACAAGCTGGAAGATGACCCAGTTTGCAGTGCTTGTGTCAAGGATAGTCAGGAGCCCGAATGCGATGGCGGAGAGGGCAAAGGCGGTACCGTGGAGGGGTCTGTATGCGCCGAATTTGCTAAGGAGGACGCCGCCTACGACGGCGAAGACGAGGGTTCCAATAGCGAAGGGGAGGAAGTTGATGCCGGAGTGGAGAACCGTGGTGCCGAGGATGGCTTGGAAGAAGACGGGGAGGAAGTAGGAGAGGGCCTGGACGAGAATGCTCGAGGTAAAGGTGAGGACGTACGCCGTGGCCGAGGTGCGGTTGCTGAAGAGGCGGCCAGGCACGCTTGGGACGTTGGTATATAGTTGCTGGATATGGAACGATATCCAGCCAACGATGCCGATGACGAGAGGGAGTATGATGCGCCACGAAGACCAAGGATGTGCAATCCCGCCCATGACCAAACCGTACAGGAGTGCGATCATGCTGGGGATAAATATGAAGTTGCCCAGATAATCGATTTGACGCAACTTTGCGATGCCTTTGTCCTGCGCTCCAGTCTTCAGGCGCATGAATAGCAAGATGACTCCCAGTGCCAGTCCACAGATTGGAATGTTCAGGTAGAATATCCAGCGCCAGTTAGAATCTGCCAGGGCACCACCGATGACAGGCCCAATACCAGCGGCAACGCCAGCCCACGAGTTCATCAAACCAACGTACTTGCCACGTTCGCGAAGTGGAACCAGATCGCAGCATACAATATCCAGAAGCACATAGATTCCACCAGCGCCTACGCCCTGTACTGTGCGTCCGGCAATAAGCATGCCAGGGTTGTGGGCGCCGCCAGCCACGCCGCTTCCCAAGGCGAAGAGGGCAACGCACACGATAAGAGGGGATTTACGACCAAATATGTTGGCCAGTTGACCAACGAGTGGCTGCAGAACTGAAGAGGCTACGACAAAGGAGTTTGCAATCCAAACGTATTGCGTGGAGCCGCCAATATCGGCCGTGATCTTGGGGAGAGCGGTGGTGATGATGGCGACGTCGAGGGCGGATATGAAGGAAAGGATGCAAAGGGCGGCAAAGATGCCCCAGAAGCGGTATGCGTGTCCTGCTAATAATTTTGGCTTCGCAGACTTATTCTCTGTGCCGCCCGAAATAGTAGTCATGTGCTGAGGTTGTTGAGGTTGTTGTCCAGCCATTTTTGTAATTGCAGCGGGCGAGAAGTGCAGAGAGGAATAGTTCAAAGACCGTCGTCTATTAGTCCCCAGGAATTTCAAATGGCGGAGAGTAGATGAATAGAGGGTTGACGTAGGGAGGACAGAGGCGGGAGGTTGAATGTCCAGAAACAAACAGGCAGGATTGCACGCATGCACCGACTTGAGCTGCGCCGCTGGTTGTCAACAAAGGTATCGCTGATTCAAACAATCAGTCAATCAATAGAAGGCAACCGCCTGTCTACGCCGTAAACTTGCAGGTTAGTATGCATACGCGCCGGCCCCCATCCCCATTAATCTGTCATTGTCAGGCTATCCTCTTCAACGGTACCAGCATCCCTTTACACCAGCTGCGCCCTTTAGTCACCGTTACACAAAGCACTTCCAATAAAGAGTTCAGCCTGGATGAGACTATTAATCTTATCCGCGACTTACCTACTGTCTGCAAACTTGTCTGTGGCCTATTCCATCATGAATTCCTCTTCTCAAGCCATCACGGCCCTTCAGAAGGCCTTCCCTGATAACCAGACATTTCTCCGGGGCTCACCAGAGTTCGACGAACTGAACGGTTCCTACCTCTCCGCCATCGAGGGCGATATCATCCCTGCTGCCATCTTCCGACCCAAGGATAAACACGAAGTCTCCAAGTTCCTCCATATCACCCAGCCATACACGAGCAATGGCGATGTCAAGTTCGCTGTACGCGGTGGAGGCCAGCAGCCCACCCACGCCTGTGCCAACATCCAGGATGGCATCACCCTCGACTTGGGCATGTTGACCGGCATAGAGATCAGAGATTCATCCGTTTCCATCGCGGCTGGGGAGCGATGGGGTGCAGTCTATGAAAGGCTGCTCCCTCTCGGCCTCGCAACCTCTGGAAGTCGAAGCGGCAAAGGCGGGATCGGAGGACTGTCTTTGGCAGGCACGTATACCAACCACGTAGAGATTCTTGACAAGTCCGACTAACAAAGCCGCAGGTGGACTTTCGTTCTTCTCCACCCGTGAAGGCTTTATAGCCGATAACGTGATCAACTACGAGATTGTCCTTGCTTCCGGCGACATTGTCAACGCCAATAAACACGAGAACACCGATCTTTTGATCGCGCTTCGTGGCGGCGGCAACAACTTTGGCGTGGTGACTCGATACGATGTCCGCACCTTCAAGCAAGGTCCATTGTGGGGCGGCAGTGTCTATTACTTCACCCCAAGTTTCCCCAGCCAGTTGGAAGCCCTTGTTACCGAGCTTAAGAAGCCAAACGCGACCGCCGAGACCCATCTCATGCTCAGCATCGGATACGCCGCTCAGTTTGGCCAGACCATGTGCCAGAACCAGCTGTATTACACGCAGGAGACTGAAACTAACCCTCCAGTCCTCGAGCCTTTCACTAACATCCAGCCTCAAATCGACGCTCTCTACTCCATGCGAAAGCTCAATGTGGTAGACGCGGCGACGGAGCAGACCGGAGATGCCATGGAACGTCAAAGGTAGAGATTTATCCATGCCCCCCCAGAGGATTTTACATCTCGAGCTAACGGATATAATCTTCTAGGACTTCATACATGAACACCGTAATAAGGGCCGATGTTGACGCGCTCCAAGCGGCTGCCGACATATATACCGCCGCGCTCGAACCTATTAAGACCGTCGAGGGGCTTGTCTGCTCCCTGACACTGCAGCCCTACCCGGTCTCCCTGCTCAAGAAGACCGCCGAAGCCGGCGGGAACTCTCTGGGTCTGGACCCCGCCAACGGGCCCCTCGTCTCCATCCTCCTCCTAACCTACTGGAAGAATCGGAGCGACGATGAGCAGGTCTTCCAGGTCATGAACTCGACGCTCCAGAAGATCAAGAACGACTCCCGGGTGAGGAACCAGACGGTCAAGTACGAGTTCATGAGCTATGCCGCCAGCTTTCAGGACCCGATCGATTCGTACGGCGCGGAGAACAAGATAAAGCTGCAGGACGTGAGCAAGAAATACGATCCCAAGGGCTTATTCCAGAAGGCGGTCCGCGGTGGCTTTAAGCTCTTTACCTAGCAGACAACAGCCTCTTTACTCACCTGAGTTAGTACAATTACGGGAAAGTATGTATTGTACCGTCTTAGGTTAGTAGTAGTAGTAGTAGAGAAATAAAAGAGTTAGGTCTAGGTAATAGACTTCTAGATAGTAGAGAGATAATAAAGTAAAGGTTCTTTATACTTATATTTAATTACCTGTCTGCTTTCTTCCATAACTTATCTAAGATATAAATTTCAATACCTATTAATATACTTAGTCTAGCACCCCTGGTATCTTAGATATCTACGCAGCCTTAATAATCTAAGCTCGTCGCTATTCCTATCCGAGCTAGCTTCTATGGCGGGGTGAACCTGGAACTTAAGGGTCAGCAGCAAACCCCTCGACACTAATCACCTAGCAATTAATCAAGTTCGACGACCGCTACACCGTCTCTTGTTAATTCACCGTGCCAGCAACGAATTATGGCGAATAGATCGAACAACGGCACAAACGCGATAGCGCTACGCAAGTTGGGAATCAAGTAAGCACCTGTAATCGCGTCTGGCATGACATCTCGGGGCATCTAACTAACGACCGCTTGTCTAGCGAGACGTACCAACTGGCCATGTATCTACTAGACCAGTATCGTGGCACTGTTCTCTCATGTCGCTATGAAGTCCCACCACGTCTTGCACCGGCAGAGTCGCGGGCCCAACTGGAGGAGGCAGTTAAAGTTGCTGTCGTGGACACCATCATGAGACATCCTATGCTGCAAGTGGGCATGATAAATGCCACTTCCAAGGTTCCCTCGTGGATCCAGTTGCAGAGTCTTGATTTGACGCAACATATAAAATGGCTTTATCTCAGAGAGCATACCAACTTTGAACAAACGGTCCAGGAAACCTTTCGCGTTCAGCTCGACGATCGTTTCCCAGACCTTTCCACTAAGCAACCGGAATGGAAGATTACCGTCATTCGGCAAGGGGAGGCTCCTATCATGGAGGTCCTACTCACCTGGAATCACCCCCAATTCGACGGTGCTGGCGCCAAAGTGTTCCACGAAGACTTTCTCGAGATGCTCAATAATGCTCAAAACGTAGCATACGAGCGGAAGGGCCTGGATGGCGACATTCTTACACTACCTGAAGCGCGCCCCCTCCTTCCAACCCCAATCGAGAGCTTGAAGAGTCTTCCACTGGATATCATGTACCTCGCCAAGGTATTTTGGGAGGAATTTAGGCCTCCGTTTCTCAATCGGGACGTATCTCAAGCAGCCTGGTGCCCAATTCGCTCCACTCCATACAAAACCCAGTTCCGGGCCTTTTCCATAGATAATGCATCTCTACTTGCGATCCTAGCCCTCTGCCGAAAGAACAAGACTACCATCACCGGCCTGCTAAACGGATTGGCGCTCATTGCCTTCTCATTGCGCCTCGACAGCACGGCCGCCCCGGCCTTTCAGAGTTCTACCATCATGGATCACCGCCGTAATCTGCCCCCGGCTCCACCAGACGCTCCGTGGGTTTCTTCGGACAGAGTAGTAAGCAACTACGTGACCCAATGTCTTCATCAATTCGACACGGACCTAATAGCACAAATTCGCTCCAAGTTGCCAGCTAACAGCAGCGAGGGAGTCGATCTGTCCGCCGACCTGGAAAGCGATCTTTGGGCCGTATCAGCACAGAATCGGTTGGAGATTATGCGCAAGCTAGAGGCCGGGCTACGAAACGACCTGGTAGGGGTGTTCAAGTGGGTCACGGACTGGCAGCAGACGATGAGTGACATGGCGAAGAAGACGCGCCAATTCACGTGGCTGGTGACCAATGTCGGTGTCTTAGACGGCAAAACCTCTGGCAACGGCCAGAGATGGTCAATCGACCGTGCACAGTTTGGCCTCAGCGCTGAGATCCCTGCTGCTGCTATCGAATTTGCTCCCATCAGTGTGGCTGGCAGGGGAATGTGTGTCAGCGCGAACTGGCCAGACTGCGCCGTCGATCAGATATTTGGGGAGCGCATCATGGCTGATCTGGAGAGGTGGCTGGCCCAACTTGCGAGCTCGCGCCAGTCATGACATGCCTGCTTGATACGTATTACTACCCTTGTTTTGTTCTACAGCTTCTGATACTTGGTCCTACTTTTATATACCTTCCTTATACTCCCTAGTAGTGTAATAGTTATAAGTAGTATATTAACTCTATTACTCCCTAACAAGAAGAAATCAATCTACAAAGCATGAATTAAGGCAACTATAATACATTAATATTACCCTCCCTCCTCCACATTCCCCTTGACTACGCTATAACCCATACTAGTAAGCCATTCCATAGCCACCTCGCGGCTCCCGATGCACTGATAGCTCGCTAGCTATAGTCCATCCAGACCGTCCTTTACTCCCGGTACGTTAGCTTTTAATTCGTTAATGATCTCCTTCCACACTTGCTTCTGCAGCGCCCTCGACTTCTCACTGTTAATGATGGTGGCCGCTTTGCTATGGTGATTTGTCGGTACTCACTCGGCGAGTTTTCACTTGGAACATACTCTCGGTACTGGTCGGGTGTCAACCAGTAATCGAAGAACTCGCCCTGACACGCACGTCGTTAGTACATAACCCAATCCTTAACTCAAAACAACCCTCTTGATTGTCGAGAGCGGAATACGCGTGCGCGCGTGACAAGTGACTACTCACGTGACTCTCCTTGGGCTTCAGAGCGGCCGTGACGCAGATCCTGGCGCCAGAATCAGCTGACTTGGCGGTGAACAATATAGTTAGGAGGACGCAGAGGTTATGGAACCACGATGGAGAGGCAATTTGCTGGCCGATGTCGGTTTTGACCATGCCGGGACATACGCTGTTGACGATGACGAGAGGACTGGTTGGATGGAACGAACCGTCAGTCAGTCCAGAAATGTGTCTGCGGTGAATAGTGCTGGGGGTAGAATAGAGGTCGGGAAGAAGAGGGAGGAAATGGACTTGGGATTAGATGGGTTTGGGGTCTCTTTACTTACTCGCCGTCCGGCCCTCGAGCCAATCTGCTAATCTCCTCAATCGTGTACATGATTAAAAGCTTACTGATGGCGTAGTTGGGCTCCTCATCCCAGAACCCCCCCCGGCCGATTCTCCTTGCTGCATACCTGGCGCAGGATACTGCCCTTTTCCTACAACCGCCTGTCCAGCTGATTGATGTCTGGGTAGAACTAGAGGTGCTCGCGCGAGGAGAGGAAAGTCAGATGCGCCGGGGACGGCCGTTCAGCCCGGGCTCCACGCATCCATCCTAGCAGAAGCAGGCCGACGAGCGTCGTGCCGATGGTGTTGATTTGGATGGTTCTCTCCCTAAATCACTTGCGCTTCAGACGGATGAATTGCTGGTGCGGGTGTGTTCAAGTAGTATGGTGTAGAGTCCAGTGTGAGGAAGAAATTCACTAGAACCTACCATCCTGCGGCACTTTCCTCCCAGTGAGAATTAACAATGCCGCCGTTCAGAATTGCTACGTCCAACGCGGCGGGGCTAGGGAGGACTCTTTTGAGCTTGGCCATGAAGCTGGTACTTGAGTCGTAGCTTTCCAAGTCTAGCTCCAGACATGAGATGTCGCCTTTGCGAGAGGGTCCCGCCGCTTCTTCGATGTGCCATTTCGCAGCATCCCCACGAGATGCTACGCGGGATGCAATGATGACACTGGCACCGAGTGTCGCAAAATGCACAGCAGCAGCTAGCCCAATGCCGGCGGTAGCGCCAACGACGAGGACTGTCTGCCCGTTAAAGGTTCTAGCTGGGGGCCTCGCAGGCACGAAACGCCCTACCACCCGTTGTAGAGGAGAGTCAAGTAATAGCCCCATGTCTTGGGTTCTTCGCTCTGCAGGTCGAACCAATAGATCGAAGCTTGATGATAGAAAGGAAAAGAAGGCTCTTGGCTGATTGTTGCGATCTAGAGTGTTCAGAACATAATTGGACAAGGCACGCCAAAGGGTTTGTAGAACCAAGATCAGCGCTACATAGTAGGTGGTGACAGGCTAGACAAGCAGATATAGAATTCGACCTCTTGGAGGTTTTACCCCATCCGGGCCCTACATCTACTCAAGATTCGCAACGGGCGTCTTGCAATTACATTAGACCAGAACCTCACATACTGCGACCTTTTTGAGGAAGAGGCAATCGAGTATTGCATCAGACATACGCCATCACTCACGACGAAGACAGCCTCGCTGGGAAGTTGGGAGAAATCAAATTGGTTGAGTATCTGATAAGCCTCAAATCCTGGTGCTGTGTTCCAGTATGACATTCCGGCGACAAAAGGCGCAGCAATTTCTGGGTGTTTGTTCCAGTGTGAAGAGGCGGACTCGTCTATTCCTTGTGACAAGGACCATGCCTAGACTTGTAAGTCATAATCGACCATAATTGAGCAGCAAATGTTGTCTTACCGTCTGTGCGGGATCCTCTGAACGTGGCCCACTTGGCCATAGATGGCATCGACCAGCTAACTTTGTTAATCCGAGCACTAAAGCTTCGGGCTACAAGAACTTACATGTGGTACAGAAGACCACACTTGCTCTGTGGCATTCGTAATCCAAAATCTAAAACACCCATCTTCTTTCAATAACCTCGGCGTTGCTGTATGCCCTATCCCTTCTTGCTCGGGCTCCCGGAAAAGACGCCATGCTTGTGCGCACCTCAAACCACGCAATAGATGGTGTTTATCTAACAAACACTGCTGAGCAAGCGCCTCTACCGATATAGTACCCAATAGTGGCACCCTTGAAGGAATATCGTGCCGCAGGATTATGGGCAGGCATGTTGCCATGAATTGCTGTCTATTTGTAAGTGAAATGTGGATCCCATTACTGTTCTCATACTTACTTCTGAGTCACCCGAGATAACGCTTCGCTCTGGTCCTCCTAGAAGCAAACTAACCTCCTGGTAAGCATTTATAGCTGCATCGCGGGCTGCGATAATCTCCTCGGGGAGTAATGTGTTGGCAAAGATATATCCCTGGAAGGCTCCGAATCATGAGATGGAAGGGGCAAACCGTTTGATCTTAGATAATCGAGATACCTAGAAGTATTCTTTTACGCATCAGAGGCTAACTGAAGGATGGAAACGTTTCCCATGGCTCGGGTCTGAGTGTCAAACGGTTGTGGGTACATTGCATTCAATTGGGGGCGTCTGCAAAGGGTAGAAAGTGAGAATAGCATAAAGATAGGCCTTGACGCCAATTCGCGCATTGACCTAATCGACGGGGTGGTCATCAGGCGTGAGACTAGTATGAAAGTCTCAGAAGGGGTGTATGCAAGAGGCCTGCCTGTACATGAGGATTCTGACATGCATGAGAGGTTTTCATGCAGGGTGACTGGGGCTGAACTCAGCATGTTGTGCAGGGGTAGCGGCATTCATCTCAATTCCAAGCACGCCGCAACATAACACAAACCACATAATAGCGATTCCCTCGTTATATTCCTTTCCCAGATACGGAGGAGCTGTGTCTTGAATGTGTTCGCGCGAGAACCAGGTCGGTGTCAAGGGTAATCAACTACGTGTCCCAAAGCAATCGCTAGCTGTGCCGCTCCATTGTGGGCCTGGCTCGTCCCCCACATAGCGAGCCCTCCGGTTCCGTCCCATCGTCGCTGCTTCCACCTCTTTCCAGTGTTGCACACTTGTTATCATCATTCTTCTTCAGTCATGGTTCTTCTTAACTCGATACACGCGCAAGCATCGAAGCTCGTTGCAGAACTAACTTCGGGGTTGGCGGGAGAATGGTGTCCTAGTTCCATGTCTACCAATGTCTACGATACGGCTTGGGTGTCCATGATAGCAAAGGAAGAAAACGGTCAGAAAAGATGGCTTTTCCCTGAAGCATTTAGCTTTGTACTAGATTCTCAATGTGTTCGTGGTAACTGGGACGACGAGGGTCCAGCAACAAACGCGATTCTCTGCACTATGGCAGCTCTTCTTGCTCTTCTAGAACACCAAAAACACGTCCACTATGGAGGGTGTCCTCCATTGCCACGTAATATCACAGTACGAATTTCCAAGGCGGTGACCTGGCTTGAAGATACGTTCAGCAGATGGGGGGATGATCATGTCATCGACAGTGTCGCACTGGAAATTCTTGTACCAGCTCATCTCAGGCGCCTTGAAAACAAGGGCATTTCATTCACGTCTCCACTTCTTCAAGTGTTGAACGACATGAGCGAGCACCGGTTCCCAAAATCGAAGGTCGAGGCACTATATACTAGGCAGCAAACCACTCTCTTCCATTCCCTGGAGGGATTGGGTGAAAGGATCGACTTTGACAAGCTCCGACACCACAAAACTCGAGGAAGCATGCTTGGATCTCCGTCGTCGACAGCCGCATATCTCATGCATGTACGTGACTGGGATCAAGAGGCAGAAATGTACTTGAGAAACGTGTTCAAATATGGGCAGGGGAAGAGCAACGGCAGCTTTCCAAGCGCAGCGCCCATCGACCTCTTCGAGATATCTTGGGTATGAGACTTGGTTCAAATAGATACCTGTATTTGCTAAAGCCTTTGACAGGTTCTTTCAACCCTTTTGGACGGCGGCATTCCTGTTGAAACGCTTGGCCGCGAGAATGCCTTGTCACTGGCTTCACATCTTGCTCAGAGATTGAGAGCCTCGGGAGAATCGATCGGCTTCTGTAAGTGCTAGATCCTCGATACATGAAGACACCTCGCTGATACACTCTTAGCTGCGGGAATGCTGCCCGACGTCGACGACACCGCCAAGTGTCTCCACACTCTAGCATTCTTCGACGACTATCGGGTAGATGCGAGCTCCATGATCTCACAGTTCTGGTCGTCCACATCGTTCAAGACGTACCAAAAAGAGAGCACAGGCAGCATCAGTGCGAATTGCAATGTTCTAAAAGCATTGCTTGCGATGCAAACACCAACAAGATTTGCTCCACAAATTCTAGCAGCAGCCTCTTTCATTTGCGACTCGTGGACGAACAACGTGAGACCACGCGACAAATGGGTACGTATCCTATCGTGAAAAAGACTGATATGTTGATCAACTAACAACCCCAGAACGTGGCATGGGAGTACTGCGCAATGCTCTCCGCGCAAGCTCTCAGCCGACTCCTTGAATTATCCGACAGCGAATCTTTCCACTCGTTGCCTTTTGAATTGAAGGGATTCAAGATACAAATTACCTTATCGCGCATCGCGTGGCAACTCCTACACAGCCAGGCACTTGACGGCTCGTTTGGAAACGGCTGTGATGAAGTCACTGCCTATGCTATCCTAGCATTGGTCGCACTAACATCATCATATGCTGGTCTATCTGGTGTCGAAAAGGAGCTTTCCGTCGCAATCAAAGCTGCATCCAACTTCCTTCAGGTACATGTTGGTCAATGGGAGCCACGACGTATCTGGATCGAGAAGGTGACATACTCATCTGATTTGCTCACAAGGGCGTATTGTCTAACGGCGCTACACCAATCTGTCGAGCATGATGGTCGGCCGCGCCCAGAAACGGCCGTTGAGAATAAGGAAGGTATCGAACTATGCGGCTTGTTTCGCTCGGTGCCACTTTTCGTGCACGCGGAACGTGGGGATCCCATGTTACGACTCGCCTTGGTGGAAAGCCAGCCATTCCTAGTCCACCTTGAGCAAAACCGGTTCGATGTGTTCCCGGAACCACCCAAGGTCAATGAGAAATATCTGCGAGTCATACCTTTTGCTTGGACAGCCTGCAACTATCTTACCGGCTCTCCACTGCCTGCTACCACCTTGATGGACATGATGAAGATCTCCCTGTTGAATTACCAGGCCGACGAATATATAGAGATGCTGATACCTCACTGCAAACCTCACGAGGTTATCATGATACGTAGAAAGCTTGACGAGCTTTTGGAGGAGCCGTTGGAGACGACCTCTGAACCCGATTCCAGGCCATCAAAGCGACATTGCTCCGACAATGATGAACGCCACGGCAAATCCCATCGGTCCATCAACACAATACTAACGACGTTTTTGATCTACATTGATCGTGTCCTGAACTGCCCACATGTTCGCGAAGCTGCACGTTCGCACAGAGAGCTAGTTCGACGAGAAATCATAGGCTATCTCCAAGCCCAAATCTCGACTGTTGGAGCAAGATCGCGACTGGGACAAGATGGCAATCAGTCTTCCTTCTTCGACTGGATCCATACGTCGGGTGCGCGCGACACCAGTTGCCCCTTTTCATTTGCATACTATCTTTGTCTCGTCATTTATGCGTCTGATGCGAACGTTTCCACTACAACAAGCAAACCCATGGCTTTAAAGAAGCGTACAACCATCTCCTTCGAAGCGGACTATTTGTTGAAAGACGTCTGCGGCTCTCTTTCCAGGATCTGCCGAATGTATAACGATTACGGTTCGGTTCGCCGCGACCAGGAAGAGGGAAACCTGAATAGCGTTGACTTCTTCTTCGAGTATCAGAATGAAGTAACGGGCGGACACGAGTCCCTTCTGAAAGAGGAAGCAAAGGGTGCGCTTCGCTTGTTGGCAGATCTAGAGCGAAATCATATGGATCATTCGTTCGAGAGGCTGCGCGAACTTGTCCCGCCAAAACTACTCGAGGCATTGCAAGTCTTTGTGCACGTCACGGACCTCTTCGGACAGATTTATGTAGCTCGGGATATTGGAACTAGAACCAAGGTGTCTTAAAGCGGTCTATGTACTGTTTTCGCACTCATAGACCCGAGTCGGGCTGCTCAACTGGGTTCCCGCGTGCAAATTCTCTCCATGATACACAGGTTGCATCTATACTGGCAGGGATCTTGTATTTCTTGATAGCATCCTGCCCATATATAATGTTCATATACATTCCCAAGATCAGGTGCCTAGATTAAAGTAAGCTTTGTTACTAAACAGATGTAGACGGGTGGTATTCACTGTGTGATGTGGCAATGGAATGCCCAAACACCGGGATTATCTAGTGTAAATTCCAAAACCAAATACGAGGGAGAGCCATCAGCTCCAGCACCAATCATCTGATGCGTGTCTCTTCTCATCAGATTGGACGTATTGCCTTGGATAGTGCCGTCCCAAACGCCGCGCCCTTGGGCGAGGATCCAGAAGTCGTGGCCGTGCAAATGCATTGGATGTGGAGAGACGAAGAAGTTGTTCAGTATCATGCGCAGAGTCTTGTTGTAGGAAAAGTCCCACACATTAGAAAGTATTCCATATTCGGCAGAAGCATCTTCCGACCCGCCGTCGTCGTTTGCGAGGAGGAGCAAAGATTGCGAGTAGTTGGCCCGAAACCGTCGACCATTCACAAGAAATTGAGGAGCGCCCATGGGGGTATAATTCAAAGCGAGCGTGTAATCCAGAGTTTGCACGAAGCTCGGCCCCAATGGAGCTAGCGGTTGAGCAACTAGTGGCCTAGTTTTGGACAGCGGCTGAGCAACGCAATCCCCAGTCAACGTATAAGGTATCTTAGTTGATGTCGGACTTGAGTCTTCATTTGCTGTTTCGTAGTGAATAATCGACTTTGCGTGTGGCTGGCTCGATGCCGAGCAAGTGGGGTCTACGTCCGAACGCATCCAAAAGGAGGAGTCAGGTTTCGCATTGGCGTATACAACGATATCAGCTCGCTGTCCGGGCGTCAAGGAGATCATATCCGCTTCGTAAGGCTGAATGGGAGTGTAGTCTAAGCCCACCACGGTGAACTTGTGTCCGTCGATGGTGAAATGCTGTAATCCTTCTAGTCCGGTGTTTACAAGACGGATCAGATGACGCTTCCCCGACTGAAATCGAAATTTGGAGAATCCAGCATTTGGGGTGCATGACGGTCCTCCGGCTGGGATAGAAGAGCAATTGAAATCCCTTTTGGCTCATGTTAGCACTAGTGTTTGGACTAGGGTGCCTTGGAGCGTACATCTTCCCATTGATGAGGTTGTTATTCGTCAAAGCGATCTGTCCTGTGAGTGTCCCATTGATTAACATGCGGTAGTCGGTATGTAAATGATCGCTCTACGTCTAGTTAGTACGCATATGGTAAGGAATAGCAGACAAACCTACAATAAGAACAGGCCCAAGATCGACATCATACGTATACGGAGATGCCCTGCTTAATTAGAGTTTCGTCTAGGATGGCGACTTGAAAGCACATACCCATGTATAACAATAGCCCCAAATAGACCACCTGCAGTTTGAGCAGAGTAGTGTGAATGCCACCAGCTACTTCCAACTCGATCGGCCGTGAACTCATACGTGAACTCTTGTCCCGGTGCGATTGGGCAGAACGTGACAGAAGGGACGCCATCCATCCACGGCGTCTCCTTTTGAAAGAGACCATGCCAGTGTATCGCAGTCCCCTGGTCATCATCGATGTAATTGGTAACCCTGATCTTAAACGTGTCTCCCAAATTGGCTTCTATAGTCGGACCTGGAAACCCTCCATTGACAAGAATCATACTCGTCTTCACGCCATCTGGTCTCAGACTCTCACGTGTAATGACGAAATCATACTGTCTCAGCCTTGCTTGAGTACACTTCATGTTACTTAGCCTCTAATGCTACGTCACAACAAGCAGCGGGAAGGGTAAGAACGCACATCGTTATCCACACACTTGAGCAACGCAGGAGCATCCAAAGTACCGAGGATTGAGTTCCCATTCGTGATTGACTGGGGTAGTGATGCGCGTGAAAACCATGTAAAAAAGGATAGCAGTAGCACAAGATGAACCATCATGGCGAAAGGGCGGGCGTCGAATACCAGAATTGGTCGGGGTAATCTGATCCTGCTGAGAGGATCAGCCCCACCTATAGCACTTTCGGCCCTCCGTGAACGAGAGAACCTCATGGGGCTTGTGCTCAAGCTTGGGAGGCGGACCGCGAATCTTTGCAAGATACCAATGCCGCCACCGGCTCCAAGCGCACCGGGCGTCAACTTTTGCAAGAATAAGCTCGACTGACAAGGGCCTTGTACATGTGTACATATGTATATCCAGACTTACAGGGGGCTTGACCACGTCGGGTAAGATTTGTCTTGGTTCCCGGAATTAGATTAAACTGCATAAATCCATGTCAGTAATTAGCCTGAACAAGTCAACTCTTCGTCTTACACTTTTGATAGGATACATGCACCAAAACAAGATGAAATGCTTGCATTCAACGCGCCGAGGTCGTTGCGACACCAGGACTGATCGACCAACAGAGAGCCTGGTCTTGTCCAGTGTCGAAACATCCAACTCCGCCCTGCTCCGCCGCTTCACTGGTATGCAAGTCACACCAGGACGGCGTAATTTACACAAAACACAGACATACATCTTGACATTGGAATTAGTAGCCTAGTTATCAAATGAAAGTAGTGCCTCCATGCGACTAAGATTCTCTATCACAGATCTTACTCAAGTATCCTAAAACGGGAACTGGTACCCTGACAGCTGGCTGTGGTGGGATAGCTGGAGACACGTTCCGCCCATTGTCTTATTATTGCACATTGTCTTTCATACATCCTAGAGCCTGGGCCTGTGTGTCTAGACGCCCAACAGGGAATGGAACCGGCCGAGACCACAGGCAGTCGCCGTCAACGTAACGCCGCAGAGCGACGATGAAAATAGCCAGGGACGCTTTAAATACCTGAATGTGAGGACGTACCGTGAAGCACTTGAGGTTGTCTTATATTGTGAGAGTCAAGTTCACCAGGCAAAGCTTTTTGCTCATCTTTCAACATACTTCCAATATTTTCTTAATGCTTACGAATATGCATGTGTATGACTATACCACACCAACGGTCGCTTTCGAAAAACTCTGTGACAGTCTCTCAGTCAGCAGGACCTTTGTGAGTTGGCTGTCGCTCGCAGTTTCGGTTACGCTATGCTATAGCATCTACGCCCTTCTGTCACTCTTTAGAGTATCGGGAATTCCTCGTGTCGGCAAGCGCTTTGAACCAAGTGCTATCCAAGGGTGGAAGTTCTTTCGCAATGCGTCGTCAGTTCTCCATGATGGATACAGCAGGGTAGGTGGTGAGCTCTACAATCCAACCAACAGATGACTGAAATCAGTGCAAAGCATCCCTCAAGCGCTTGGAGATTTCTTCGGGCGGATACGGAGATGATTGTGCTTCCGTCAAAGTACGTAAACGAACTACGGTCACTGCCACACTCTATTGCCAGTCCTACGCTCGCACATGCGTACAATCTGTCAGGCTCTAGCACGAACATGAACATCATATTGAAGAGCAACCTGCATTTTCGCGCGCTCCAAGAGAAGCTTACACCCAACCTCAACAAATTAACGGGCCCAATGATTGACGAGTTGAATTACGCCATCAGGATGGAGCTGCCTGAGTGTAAAGGTAAGGCATGATACTTTGTATTAGAGGCGCACATGACTGATAACTCCGCAGATCAATGGGTGGCCATGAAGCCATACCACAGTATTCTTCGACTGGTTGCGCGAGTCAGTGCTAGGATCTTCCTTGGCCAGCCTCTCTGTCGGAATGAGGAATGGCTCGAGATATCGACAGAATTTACGGAGAACAGTAAGTACAACATCTCATGTAATGATACAGAGCTAAATCATCTCAGCATTCGTCACCCTGGTCGTACTGCGTTTGTTCCCGCGTTTCCTTCATGCCACACTTTCTTGGATACTTCCATCGGCATGGCGTAGTACAAATTACATTCGTCGAGCCCAGCGCCTCCTGACTCCAGGGATCAAGAAACTTCAGTCAGGCATTATTACTACACCTAGTCATGGCGACACTGGTTCCACGCTCCTGGAATGGATGATCGAAATTGCCAACGACAATGAACGAAATGCAAAAGACCTCGCACACCTGGAGGTCGTGCTATCCTTGGCTTCAATACACACTTCCCAGATGAACGCTGTCCATGTGCTGTATGACCTGGCCTACTATTCCGAATATTTCGAAGTTCTACGAGGCGAAATCCGAGAGGTTATGCGCGAGGACGGGCAATGGTCGGAGTGGACCAAGAACTCATTCTACAAGCTGAAGAAGCTCGATTCGTTCATGCGCGAGTCGCAACGTCACAACCCACCCACCCTGTTATCATACCATCGCATCATGCAGCAAGACTTCGTCCTTCAAGATGGCACAGTCCTTCCTAGAGGATCGCATATCACCATGCCCGTTAACGAGATCCAGAATGATAGCACTGTTACCAGTAACCCTCAGCGTTTTGATCCACTCCGATACTACAACATGCGGAAAGAACCCAATCAAGGCCACCTTCACCAGTTCGCCACCACTGAAGAAAGTATTCTCAACTTCGGACATGGGAAGCACGCTTGTCCTGGCCGATTCTTTGCAGCGCTGGAGATCAAGAGCATCTTGGTCCGTTTGATCATGGATTATGATTGGAAACTCCCTGATGATCAGGCTAGACCAAAGAATGTGATGGCACATGAGTTTGTTTTTCCCAATCCAGAGGGCATCCTTTATATGAGGGCACGCAATGAGACTTGACTCTGGAGAAATCCCCTGGCGGTACTACACTTGCATATTGTTTGCTCTGTGTGTCAAAACATATCTGCGTGGTATATTGTCTTTCAAATCAAAGCAACAAGAGTTAGTTTGGCTTTTTATTAATAGCATTTCACAAGTTTATTGTTGGTAACTCGAAAGGACCAAATTCTGATGCGGAGAGGAGGCTGTAATGAGCAACTCCCTCATTCGAAGGGTTAGTTAGCAGTATGTTGAATATGTTGAAATAGACATAGATTGCTATGAATCTCACTTGACGAGCCCGTCAGAAGTATACGTTGTATGCGGAGGCAATAAAATTCAACCTGAGAAGTGATACAAAAGACTAATCTCATGCGAAAGATCGTTTATTCACTCTGTGCTATTCCTGGATAGGATCCGTAAGGCTAATCAGCTCGACCATCAATCCTTATTGAATTAGATAAACGCCTCCTGGATAAGATTATAGTTGATCTAGTTGCTGTAATCCCCATCACTCATATCCTCTACTGTCTGAGACGCTGGACCCGGAAACCTAACATTTGTACACTTGGTGTGGCGAGCAGCTTAAGCCGATGAACCACACTGCCGCTGTATTGCCTTCAAAGCTCATTTCGGCAGCATGGACGAAATGCATAATTTGTACAACCTTCCTAATTAGACCACCTTTCCTGAAGTATCTCCGATAGGAAACCGAGACTCGTCTCGCGTCAACAGCAGATGCATACTTTCTGGGGGTGTCCTTCATGTTGTGCATTTATTGCCTACATAATCGGAAAATGTAAGCGTGAGGCACAACTCGTGCGAAGCCCCCCTTGTAAATCAAACTTCATGCTCCTCCACCCCGGTCGGGCCTTCTTCGGAGAATCCTTCATCTTAATCGACTATTGCTGACTGCATCGGTGAATGCAGGCATACGGCGCGACCTTGATTAGTACTCGTTGTAGATGTACGATTTTCTTTTGCTGCATTTAGTCTAGCCATTCGGGGGTTCAGGACTATGTGAGATAGGTCTTTCATGCAAGTGGTTCCTGCGAAAAGTTAAATATTGTAAGATTGTGACAGAGGTTTTATATTTAGTCTGTTTTGGTTCTTTGGTAATCATCTGGTATTGTTTTAAATGAATAATACGGCTCTCCTCCACAGACCTTGTAATCCTCGAGTCTGTCAACATCACTCTCTTGAGTTCACGGGCCTTGCGGGTGAAGGTCTCAAGGTGTCTCTTCGCAGAAAACAGTACAATGCCTCATATTCCCATAGATATCATATGTCTAGCGGCGATTTGGAACATCGATGGTAAGTAACCAGCGATGCACAATGAAACGACCATCTAAGGATTCCAGTTTGTAGCTATGCGACTTGTCTATAACATCGCTTTCCATCCTCTGCGTAAATCTCCTGGCCCACTTCTCTGGAGACTCACTAGCTTCCCATTTCTCCTTCATATGCTCCAAGGGGACTTGACGCATAAACGCAAGAGGTTTCACGAAACGTATGGCCACTGTGTTCGTGTTGCGCCTGACGAGCTCTCATTTCTAGACGGCTGGAAGCATATCCACACGAAAGAGTACTTAGATCGTCCTCCTCAATGGCGTATCCCTCAACCTGGAGTCGGAGCCTGGGACTTGATCAATTCCACGAAAACGACGCACGCACGATTTAGGAAAGCGATTCTTCCCGGATTCAGCAAGAAATCTACGACCGAGCAGTATCCCGTCATTGACCATTACAGCAGCCTGCTCATCGAAAGGTTGAAGGAAATGACTATGGAGAACGACATTCCCGTCTCAGTAGTTCTTAATCTGGTGCAGCGGATTAGCTACGCCGCCTTCGATCTCACGAGTGACTTAGGCAGCGGTCGAAATCTGAACTGCCTCAAGACAGGCGTTTACCAACCTTGGATGACGATCCTGACCCAATACCGTGCTTCATCCATTGCTCTTGAATCCCCTCTGCCTCCAACGCCTTTGCGATGAAATAATTTCGGTTTTCACTTCCGAAGACGATATTACAGCTGCGTCATGCGACTACCCTGCGGTATCTCACCGCGGTGCTGAAAGAAGGCATGCGCATATGTCCTCCATTTCCCGATGGGCTTCGCCGTGTGCTGGATGCAAATGGGGCAACGATTTCAGGAGAGTACGTGCCGGGAGGCATGATAGTTTCCAGCAGTTGCTAGTGCACGTTTCAGTCGAAGGGTTCTATGCGGAGCCCGAGGTTTTCGCCCCCGCCCGATGGCTGATCGATAAGCAGGACGGCTACGGAATAGAAAAGGACGATGTGAAGAGGTTTACAGGCGACCGGAGAGACCTGTATCATCCATTTTCCCTCGGCCCGTGCAATTGCCCTGGTCAGCACTTGCCGTGGGCAGTGATGCGGGTCATGCTTGCGAAGCTGTTGTGGGAGTTTGATATGAAGCTGGCACCAGGTGTTTCTTTGGTCGAACTTAAAGACCAGAAGACCTTCTGGCACCGGGAGCATCGTAACCTGGAAGTTGAAATCACTCGGAGACTGTATGGATAGGTTTACGATATTACATCTTTGTGGTCATCTCACAAGATTAGAAGACTTGCATGGTTGAATTTTCTATAGTTATCCACTTTTGCTGGTCTACTGTGATGTGTAGCTACGTAGCTACTGGCCTCGCCGTGAGTTGTACATCAAATCCTTGCTTCTCAATTAAAACATACTGCTTCTGTGTTCCCCAGTCCAAGGTCTTGCCATCGCTCGGTATGTTCATGTCAAAATTCCACACCAACCGGGCGATAATCAACCTCAATTCCGCCAAGCCAAGTTGCTTACCAATGCAAGACCAGGAGCCCGTCGAGAAGGCATGTACGGCGGTACGGTGGTCTGAGTAATACGGAGAGCTTTTGTCATTGTAAGCAGACTCTAGCCAGCGTTCTGGAACGAACAGATTGGCATCATGAAACTTGCTAGAGGATCGGTACAATGACCATTGGTGCACGCCGACGTTTGTCTGTTATTAAATCAGAATAGTAATCTACGATGGGAGATTTGAACGAAGGCATACTCCTGCAGGTAGCCAGATGCCACAGACTGTATCGCCTCCTTCGGGAACGACGTGGGCCAGAGCCCCACCAACTGGTGGACTGAGACGTAATCCCTCCTCTATGACGGCATTGAGATAGGGTAACTTGCTTAATCTTTCAAAGGTGAGCATGTGGGACTCTGGAAATGTCGTTCTGATCTCTTCGACAAGCTTGCCGAGGGCGCGAGGCGTCTTGAGAAGGTAGTTGGTAGTTCCAGAGAGTACAGTACCGCATGTTTCGCTACCAGCCACCGTCATTACATAGAAGTTGTTTTCCAGCTCGGCTAGACTCATCTTATCCAGCTTGCCGTTCTTCTCATCGCTTCCATCAAAGTGAGGGAGAATCTTGCTCATGAAGTCGCGTCGTTGAACTTCCAGACTCATTCTGGAATGCACCTTTGAAGTGGCCCACTGATAGTTTGTCTCCTGACTCTTCATCACACTGGTAGGCATGAGTTGCATAATGAGTCTCGCCAGATGGTTGTAAAATCGGACAGTGCTGAACAATGCTCCAAGCTTGAAGTAACTGAAGATGTCCAGAACCCAGGGGTGATAGGCGCTGTTCTCGAGACATCCAAATGCCTTGGGATCCCCAAAGCTAAGGTCCCCAATGATGTCGAAAGTGGTGAACATGAACCAGTCTACGATGTTTACGGTTGCCATGGTTCCATTGGCCTCAATCTTCTCATGCAGTTTGTCCGTCAACTGGATCACATGACTCTGGACGATTGGTTCTTCTTCTGCAAGGGCGCGATCGGTAAAGCAATTCCCGAGTATCTTTCGCAAGCGTTCGTGGTTGACAATGGTGGATGCGCTTACAATGGATTCGGCGCGTCCCGGGAGCTCGCCCCACCATATTGGGTTCTTGGGAAACGGCTTATGACCCTTTCGGTGACGGTATATATCATCCCAAGCTTGCGCGTTAGCGAAGGAAATCTCGTTGGGCGCCACCCTAACAACGTCGCCGTACCTAATCAGAGGGTTGGTTATGAGTGTCAGGCGTTGTTGATTATAAGGGGTACTCACTTCTGATGCAATGCAAAAACATCGTAGACAAGCTTTCCTTTCCAGAGGGATATGCAATAAGGGAAACGGAAAGCCGCCCAGATTCGGGGCCCTGGCAGGTTTGACAAAGGGTGAAGGAAAATGTTGAAAGCGACTCGGTATAGCAGACACTGGAATACGCCAGTTAGAGGGTTGGACCTAAACAACAATAGAATGTCAGCTCAATCATACCGTTGGCAACAGAAGACCGAGCGTGATCAAAGTGGTGGCGAGACTAAAGTTCTCCATCATGTCGAACAAGCTATGCTGAGAACAAGGGGGGTAAAGGTATATGTAGATTGTAGAGCACAGTCTGCAGCCACGGGTGAAATTGCTTTCATACACGCTGCTTAGTAAATGATTACCCTCCACTGCGCCTCGATATAGATATAGGGAGGATTCGGAAAAGGCTGCTAGTCTTCAATATTGTAATTCCGGGGATGCACGGCACTAGACTACGCCGCAATATATGTACGTAGGGAAATGTGCAAGGGTAAAGCCGCATTCGCATACATATGTATCAATTGAACAAACCTTGTACTCTCCGTGTAAGCGTATATGCTAGAATAGGAAAAGCACCTTGTATTGCACCATCGTAGCGCCTTGGCATTCGGCGTCAGTCGTCTGATTTATCTATGCCCAGAAGGGTAAGGCGCAATCTATCTATAGATGTATATATTTTGATTAGTTATTGTAGACAGCAGGCAAACACGACAACAACTGTGCCGCAAAGCGTTTCTCTCCTCTACACCCCATCAACGGGGCCTTTGGCTCAACCCTCGTTCGCCTTTTTGCCCAGATATTGTAAACGTCTGATACAACAAACTGCTGTACCATCCACACTTTGCACCCTTCTGCCCTTTCACGGTGCATGCATCCGCCATGTTGCAGTTACTGCTCACGTCTCTGGTTCCGCTTCTCATCCTCTACGGTATAGCATACTATCGGTCCTTGCAGCGCAACATCCGCCTTGCTCGAGAGTCTGGGTTGAGATATATCGTCTCTCCGTAAGTCTCGCGCGCCACATTAGGCTGAAGCTAACGTCGGACAGTGTATATTTTCAGTCTATACCCTGGATACTACTCCAAGAATCACTCTTGCCAATTCTTCGGAAACTTCCAGAGTCTTGCACCCAGTCCTGGCTACCGTACGTTTGCTTGACAGTATCAGACACCCTTACTAATCCTATACAGTCTCTCGCTCTTCTTCAGAACGTGGGGCATAGGCTACGAGCCGTTCGAATTCGCGGGTACCGATACATTCATCATAGTCTCGGCTGGCGGAAATGTCCTGTGGACCTGCGACCCCGAGGTCATCATGCAGCTCAGCCATCGCCACGACGATTTCATCAAGCCTATCGACATGTTGGGCATGTTGAATATCTATGGACCTACCATAACGGCTTCCAAGGGCGACGAGCATCGCAAATATCGTAGCATCGCGTCACCGTCTTTTAATGAGAATACCCATCGCACCGTATGGCGAGAGGCCATTCGTCAAGCCGAATTGATGCTAGAAGTTTGGAACCACAACACTGGACATGTCTCGAATCTGAATGTGCATGCGAATCGATATGCACTCCATGTCCTGAGTAAAGCTTTGTTTAATAGAGAAATGGCATGGGACCTTGCACCGGAAAAGCCCCCTGGGCATCAATTAACCTATCCGGAGGCTATCAGTGCTGTGTTCAAGTACAACAACACACTCTTCATGACACCTCGAGCCCTTCTAAGTAAGTCGACAACTACTCTTCTTTCTTCTCATACCTTTGGGAACTTACACATGGCAGACATCTCTCCTGTTAAGGAGCATAGGCTGGCCAGGCAGGCATTTGTCGAATTTCGGAAGTACATGGAAGAAATGGTGCAAGAACAGAAGCGGATGGCTGGAGCCAAACAACCAACGGGACATGTCAATCTTCTCGAGAACTTTGTAAGCGCTGCACATTCTACCCATGCATCGCCCATCCCAGATGCGGCAGTCTTTGGCAACCTCTTCATATTCATTCTCGCTGGGCACGAGACAAGTGCAAATACCATGACCTTTGCTCTCTCCCTCCTCGCATGTCGACCCAACTTCCAGAAAGCCCTGCAAGCTGGAATAGACAACATAGTGGGCGGCCGCGACCCAGCGACATGGATGTACCCTCAGGATTACACGAAAATCATGGACGGTCACATTGGGGCGCTGATGAACGAGACCCTAAGGCTGTATACGGTCCTGCCATTCCTGCCCAAGACAAACGAGAAAGCTCAAACTATCAGCGTGGACGGCGTAAAACATGTAATTGCACCAAATACCTTGGCCATGATAAACACAAGCGCGACCCATCGTCACCCTAAGCATTGGCCCCTGCCCCTCAATAGATCATATGACTCCCCGCCTTATCCCGTCTCATCGTTTCAGCCGGAACGTTGGTTGTCAGAGCATAGGCCTGTGCCTGGCGCCTTCATTCCTTTTGCTGAGGGTTTCCGTTCTTGCATGGGCTCGCGGTTTGCCAGAATCGAGTTCTGCGCTGCTATAGCTACTATTTGCAAGAACTATACCGTGGAGTTGGAAGATGGTACCGGCCAAGCTGCACTGGCGAAGGCAGAAGCGCAATTATCGTCTGGGGTAGGCTTTGAGATGGGGCTAAAGCTGAAAGAGCCCGTGGCACTCAAGTTTGTGAGAAGGAGTGTATAATCTACTATCGCAATAGAAGCATAAGCAGCCATGTATATGTATCAGTTGGTAGAGAGTGGCCAATGCAGACATAGCTATGACTAGGGTTTGACAGACAACAACTGAACACGCATTCAACTTGACGCATTTACAGATACGATCGACCATACTCGGAACCTCCACGATACCCTTCCAGCTCAGACATGCTTTCCTGCGTATGTCTCTGCTATTAACTCTTGTTGCTTACCCAGAGCATTCTTTACAGACTCCCGCTCTTTCATGCCTTCCGCCCATTTCTTGTAATGCGGATATTTCTCGATATCGAACTTCTCTGGGAACGCCGAGAATATGCTTGGGAGCTGCTCGTTCCACATGACAAAGATGAGATCAGCATACGTGACCTTATCCCCCACTAGCCATCCAGAAGCTCGGTCCGCTAGCACTCCATCCAAAACGCTGACTACACGATTGATCTCATTCATATAGCGTTCCTGCACAGAGGGAATCTTCTCAGGATGGAACATGTTGAACCTTTGTAAGTGTGAGCTGCAAAGCAGACGATGAAGCGAAGTTACTTGAGCTTACCAGGCAGCCTGTCCAAAATAAGGACCCTGGCCAGAGATCTGGTAAGCGATCCATTGGCTCTGATGGTACTTCTCAGGGAAGGATTTGTAGTGCAGCTTCTCCTCAGTGTCGTACTGGTCAATCAGATATTGCAAGATTGCGCCAGATTCCCAGAGGATGAGTCCAGTGTTGGGGTCCTCGATAGCTAGATAGACATTGGAATGAGTAGCGGCTCGCTAGTGCGATTTGCAGGCAGATGACTTACTTGGACAGCGACCGTTGGGGTTCAAGTCCGTATAGGGCTTTTGCTTCAACTTTGAGTAACCGATGATCTTGAGATCGTAAGGAATGCCCAGCTCTTCGAGGACAATCACCACCTGAATACGGATGTCAGCAACGGACATGACCTCGTTTAGCACATGAAGCAGCCACCTTGAAAGGATTGGGGCCACCAGCTGGTTCTCGTCAGTACAGCTAACAAGAGAATTGATTTCCATAGGACTTCTTACGCGCAGACCAAACAATGATTGGTTGAACCATTTTTCTTTTGCTGTCAAGGAATTGCGAACGATGCTTCTGTGAGCCTTGTTTCTGGAATGGAGTATAGACTAGAGCAACGTAACGCAACTTATACTGCCACTGTAAGATCGACACAGACATTTCGAAAGTTTCACACAGGTTGGGATTTCAAAGAGTGCCTCCCAGATGCCGACTGTGCCACGATGTCGTACAAGATTGGAACGGGCATTAAACGGGCATTAAACGGGCATTAAACGGGCATTAAACGGGCATTAAACGGGCATGTATCCTTGGCACATACAGCATATCCCTGCAACCCCGATATCCTGGTCTTTGCATGCATCCAGTACATTCTAGATGACTGCATCGTGCCCTTGTCGAGTGCCGATTCGACAAAAGATTGTGGCGTTTCCAAGTCCCCGAACACCAGCATCTAACTCCTTATTCATCTTTTTCTTTTTTACTTTACGGGGCGTACAGTGGCTTATAAGCTCTCTTTGTTCATTCGACTACTGCCATTCAATCACTTGTAAACTTTCGGTCTTTAGGCCTCTTCTCTTCCATCATCATGTATTTGTTTCCTAGACAAGATGCGCCACCGACACTTGCTCCTCCAGGTGTCACTCCCAATTACACGAACCCTGACTCCATAGGCCCCAGAATCCTAGTGGCATGCCCGTTACTTGGGGCACTTGCCCTAATCTTTCTTGTGTTTCGCGTCACCATCAAGACCAGGGTTCTGGGAATGTGGGGTATGGACGATAGTAAGTCAGGTTTTATGCATTTTAAACGACCTGTTGATCACTGACCCATGCATCCTTCTAGCATTTATTGTCATTGCAACATGCTTTGCCATTGCGCGCGTCGCTTTCAATATCCTCAGTGAGCGATGTACGTGCTGCGAAGATACTCACATCTGATGCAGTGTAGTTGTCGCGAAATACATGACCGGAAGACACACATGGGACATCCCACCCGAGGAACTTGTTCACATTGGTAATGGCGGCAAAAATGGGCTCTTCATCGGCGACATGATCTACTTTTGGGGCATCATGTTCACCAAGCTTTCGATTCTGACACTCTACCGAAACGTCTTCAAAGTGCATCGGAGGTTTCGCTTCCTCGTCTATGTCATGATGGCGCTGGTGGTGAGCTATTGCCTCATCTTCTTCTTCATTACGGCATTTGACTGCAACCCCGTAGCGAAGAACTGGCATCTGATAGGCTGGAGCGGCGGCGGTACTTGTGTCGACATGATCAAGATTAACTACGCTGCTGGCGGTATCAATATTTTCACCGACACGGCGATCTTGGTCATGCCGCTCCCGCTCATCGTCCGGCTTCACTTGGACAAGGTGCGCAAAATAGGGCTTCTTGCAATTTTCGCTACTGGTTTGTTGTGAGTAACAACGTGCACATCTTCCGCCTGCTACATGCTGACAAGAACAGCGTCGTGGCATGTTCAGTCATCCGCCAGATTGTCATTGTCAAGACGTTCAAGGACTTTGACCAGAACCGGAGTGTTGTAGGGCAGATTATTTGGCTGTATGTATTCCCCACCTCCCGGCCGACACTGTACACATGTATAGTTTCCTGCCACTGACTCACTTCTGATTAGCACGGCGGAACTCTGTGTTGGGATCGTCTGCGCCAGCATGCCCTCCCTCGCACCCCTCTACACCCGTCGCATAGTTCACAACATGGTACCAGAATCATGGCGCTCCTATTTCAGCAGATCGAAGGGAAGCACCGGAATTTCCAAAAGGCCTTCCTCGAACCGGTCCACAGAGTTTGGATCACAACTATTGGATTCCAGAAGCAATATTGAGCTCGTCGAGGACGTGCAGGCTACTGTGAAAGGCAATGCGACACAAAAGGTCTTTTAGTTAGACCTATCAGTCTTTCATAGCGTGAATCGTGTGTATGTTGTCCTTGTCATGATGCTGATGTAGACTACTAAGAACCTCTACCCTGTTGTCTGATTCTGTCTTTCAAGAGCCTTGCTTGCACGTAGCTCGTGAAGCTACGTCTTGTATCCTATATCATGTGTTCGTGTGCGTGACGCCCGGATTGGCGTCACGCCCCGCTAACTCTAAGATTGAAGTAGTCAGAGATATAATTCATGTATATCAACAATAGAAAGGCCATATCCCCAAGACAATAAGGAGTAACGCTCTAGTCAAGCGACGCCTAAGCTTTGTCGCGCTACCGTATCTATCCTGGTCTACCACCAACACCGTAACAGCTCCGACAAACAGGAGGCTTCAGTGCTACACACAACCGCTATTATTCCGAGGCTCTGTGGTATAACCCTGCATAAATACTTGCAATCAACTTAAGGTACTTGTATTCACTTGGAAGCAGGACGTTGCGGCCGTGGGTTATGGGTGGCGCAGTCCCTGAGGCCTTCTTAGCACCTACAGCATTAGTTACATGATCTTTGCTCATATTTGTATATCTTTGTTGCTTGGAGCTTTCCTCTTGCCCTTTTCGGGTAATTGTAGAGCTTCCGGGGCGTTGCTAGCCACTTTCTGGCGAGCGCGCTCTACTGCATTGCCTATAACACACGTCCAAACCTCGCAACTAGCTATGCTGATACAAGAACTCATTCTTTATTAGCTATTGTTACATATGATTCATCCATGTTGTATTCTTGTATGCTTTATTGCGAGACTGGATTCAGGGTCGCCCTCTATTGAGGTGTCCCGTCAATAAGTCTGCAGCAAGCATATAGTCAAGGACATCGGTGTGATACTAGGTAAAGTGCCACCAAGATTTGGAATATCTACATAGACGTGAAGTTAAGCCGCGACAAGTCTAGTTTAAGAACTTAGCAAAGTAGGTTGCTCTATTGCCTCCTAAGTTCTGGACTCCGGCAATTTTGGCTTCCTTATCAGCTGCAGCTCCTCGTACGCCTCACGATCCGTGTTCAATGGAACACCAATGTCAGGCAACTCCCTCTTATCCCTTAGAACCCATTCCTCCCCAAGACCATCGGAAAGAACTGCCGCTAAAAGCGCAATCAATTTCATACCGAAGCCTCTGGTCTCCCTCCGATCAGCCGCACACACGAAAGCAAACGGCATGAATCCTAGTGCTTCCTCCCCTGCCTTCAATAGCCCCTTTGCCCCCTTCTCTCCGGCAAAGACCCGAGCCCTCAGCTCGGGACAGATAGCCTGCCAGCGCTCCGGTTGAAAAACGAGTGGAAAATCGAGGCGTAGAAGTGCGCTGCGCTGACAGGTCTCAATATCTGCACTCATCGAGATGCCATCGAAGACGCGATAGATGCGTCGACTTGGTGGATATAGACGAAGCGTCTCCTTGACAATGTCAATCATGCTCACTCCGTTTTCGGACGTGTTCCAGAAGACGCCTTTGTCCATGGCATGCACATCTTCCAGCGCATCGAGGTACGTCTTCAGAACAGACTTCCATTCCGCGGATCTCTCATTGTTCCGGTATTGCACCTCAAGCACGCATCGCATCACGACGCGCCACATGGTTTCGTACGCAGGAAGAAGTACGTTCATCGGGTTTAATCTAGGCGTGAGTGGGTCCACGATGATATCCTTTTCTTGGGCGGAAACGGATTGAAAGGCTCCCGGTATGTGAATGTCTGGTGGCGCCGACACAGTTGTAACTGCGACAAGAGCCTCGTGCAGCCTTGTCTCATCGCGCCAGATTGGCCTCTGATGTTCGTCTTTTTTCGACGAAATCCATAGCTCGTTAATCTTCTTGCCGATATACTTGACGTTCTCAAAGCCCCCGTCCGCCGTAGCATGTTCCGCGTCGTCGAAGAGATAACAGAGAGACACCTTGAGTGTAACAAACTGCACGAGCTCAGCAACATGCATCGTCTCCCCAGCTTGCTTCAGATACTCCTCAAAGGATGAAATCGCCAATCGTCTCATGTTCTGCCAGTTCCCTCCCGGGCATCCCCTTTCCAGCTCTGTTACTGCCTTCATCTTTGATATCGTACCGCGGATGAACTCGCTGCGCCGTCCTCGATCGGTGCTTGTGAAAGAGTTGTCGATGCCGAACACCTTTACTAGGCGTTGATTCGGCTCTGCGCGTGCAGAGTTGAAGTCGTGATATTTTTGCCTATTAGGTTTGAACTGTATGATATTTTTGCACTCCTCAACTTTATGCCGTAGTTGTTGCTGTTGGCTGTCCTTAGGGTCGGTTGCGGAAGCCATGTCGTGTAAGGATGGTTACTCGATACCAAAGGTTGATAGAGGCTGAAGTCAGGTACAACCTTCTATTTGAGTCCGACGTCAATAACAGATTCAACACGGAGTAAGGATGTCAGACCCTTTTAATGGTCAAGATTTGCGGAAAACTAGTCCAGTGGTGCATGTTCCAGAGGTTGTGAACCAAACACCGTCTCTAACAAAGAAGCCAAACAGCAAAACACAATCACAAACAGAAGCGTCATGATAACACGCAATCATCATAGAACAAGCTTGGTCGATTTCCTGTCATCTACAAAGAGACTGAAACGCTTGTCTAGCGATTCCCTACTATCATGTGCTTTCACCCCCTGCAACCTTCATTATAGGTACCTGCAGATTGCAGAAAGGTAAACTGAAACCTTAGCTAGAGTCGATTCGCGAAAGTTCCGTGAACGAGCTGAGGTGGCTCAAGCTAGATCTAAGCAATCTTCTGCTCTAGCACCCGATTCAAAAGCTGCCTCATCTTAAGAATGAGATGGTTGCTGGGGGCCGTCATAGGGGATATCCACAAGCTGTCCGAGAATTACAATGCTGTGGGAGGAGCAAAAGATAATAATTACAAACAAGGTTGGCATGCGCAACGGCAGCATTATCAAGTCTGCTGTGAAAATGGAGTAAGGTTCTGACCCTAATAAGACACGGCTGCAATCACGTTCCACAGGCTTCATCACGTGAGTATTTACGGGTTGAAACCGACGAGTTGCCCTATTTTAACATTGTCTTTGCCCACAACATGAGCCTGGAAGGTCACAACTACAGGTCCAGAGCTGGACCGGGCGATGGCTGCTGCTTCAACTTGTTTTATAGCAATTCCATTACGCATGAGAGAGATGTGCGGGTCTATCAAACATACACGAGCCTCCATGGTAGTACCTATCAAGGTCTGTACTTTCCGACCTTGTACATGTCTAGACACGGAGGTTTGAGTCGCAGATGCATCTGCTCCATCTACACACCACTCTAGTACACATACTCGAAGTGGACATTCTCCAAGTCGGTCAAATCCCTGAATCCATTCTCGTATCCCTTAATCAAGTCTCTCTCGCTCATGGTCGCGGTCTCCCTCGACCGATTCCTGTTCCAGAGAAGGACCCAGAGTCCGACGATTGAAACCACCTGAACTCCAATGCAGAAGAACATCATACCAACACCGAGCTCATACCATGGGGCCTGCTCGGCAAGGAAGAAAAAGGGACTGATAAAGTTACCGAGGCAGTACCCGATGAGCAAGAAGGCATTGGTGGTGACCTTCTTTGTGTGCCCGGCGGTATTGGCAGTGGCAACGGACATGGACAAGGTCCATGTCGCTGTGTAGGAAAAGGATATCCACAGGCAGACTAGACGTCCGTACAGGATACTGTGGGGAACAAGCCATGTTCCAATAGTGCCGGCAAGAAACGGCGCTAGACAAACCATTATGACTGCAAGTCGTGCGTTTAGGTACCTAGATGCGAAATAGCATGCTATACAGCAGACCACTATCTGTACACCTCATGATGGCATCTGGATGAGCGTTGTCTGGAGAGTAGAGAAGCCCATGCCCTTGACGATAAGACCCTGGAAGGTAGTCAGGCCACCGTTTGGTGCGTTCGAGGCGATGGCAAAGATGAAAAGGAGCCAGGTCTTAAGATTGGTGAGTGCCTCCACGAACTGCGCCTTTTTGAACTGCTTGTTCTCCATACTGGTTTCATTCTCTCTGATGCGGTGGATGACACCTCGGCGCTCTTCCGCGGATAAAAAGCCGGCTTTGAGTGGACTGTCCGGCAAGACGAGGTATATAACGACACCCCAACTCGTCGTTATGGCTTCCCAAATCAAGAACATGTATTTCCAAGATGAAAGCGAGCCGCCGATGTGTCCGATGCCGAAGCTTGCAATACCAGCAAGGACATAACCGATGCCCGCACTGCCAATCCAGATACCCATCCGAAGTGGATGTTCGCTGCGCTTGTACCACATGCTGAAGATGATCATCGTTCCCGGATTTATCGAGGCTTCCAACGTGCCCAGAAACGTGCGCGCAGCCGCCAAACCAGCGAGGTCGTGTGCAGCAGCATGGCACATGAGTATGATACCCCACACAATGACGGTGCCCGACATGAACTTTGCAACAGGGAACCGCTGGAGGAGCAAGCTAGTCGGATATTCCCAGAAAAGGTAACCAAGATAGAAAAGGGAGCCGAGCCATGAGTATTGGGTTCCTTTCAGACCCACCTCTGCGCGTAGATCGAACACGGCTGCATATGAGAGTGTTGTCTTGTCGATTGATTGGAGCATGTAGGTAATACATCTGGGTTGCGGTAAGCCTTTGCATTTAATCAACTGTTGTGGTCGTCGACACCAAACTGGAGAGAGGACTTACATTAAAGGCATCAGCCTTAGGTCAACTTTCCATAACAATTTGCGGTCGTCAACACCATCTATGGCACTATCACGGATCTCTTCGAAGACGCCGAGCGCAACATCGCCGCCGGGGTTATATGGGGTTCGACATGCTTCTCCGCATCGGTAGTCGTATACTGATCTTTGGTATCGGCCATTATAAAGAACCCGATGCAAAAAGTTCGCTACCGAAGTAATGGAATGGCAAGGAATTCATACCACGTGTCCATGGAATCCACAGTATGAACGACTTTGGCAGTCTAATAAATAAACAGACATGTTGATCGTTATCGGCTGATCCTGTTAAAGTCCTGAAGTACTATATGAGCTTTGAAAGATAGACAATTGCTTCCGTACGCGAAACACACTATCCGATTATAGTATGTTTGCTGTTTGCCGCTTGATTGCGTACGGTAGAGATTGGAGTTTCCCTAGCGTCCGTTCCTTATCTCTCCGAATGTGTGGAGTATCGACTAGTGTCGGAAATGGATTCGTAGCCACGCGATCCCGCAATTTATCTATCTACTCCGTCTATCTATTGAATTTTCCACATGAGTGTTTCTTTCATCTTAACCAGATATCGGAATGCATCTGTGTTGACTGTAGTCCGCCATTCATCACCAACACCGTGGGCTCCATCGCTGGTATCAACTCAACACCACACCCTTACCAGCTCCTTCCGATAGACGAGCGTGTAAAGCGAGTCCTAGCATCGACAACACTCTTCGACACGCACAATGACCTTCCCCAGCAGCCTCGTGCCTGCTTCCATGGTCATATCCATAACAACCCGAAATTCGACCTCAGGAAAGGATTTCAGCGTGGCATGACCGACATCCGTCGCTTACGAGAAGGAGCAGTCGGCGCACAATTCTGGTCCATCTGTGTTCCATGCCTGCGAAGTGCGGAGAACTTCAGCACGCCCGAGTAATCCGATATGGCGCGCGATGCAATTGAGCAGATTGATCTGACGACAAGAATGGTCGAGAGCTATCCCGACGTTTTCGAGTTGATCGAGGAGTCTGGTGATGTGAACAGAGTGTATCAGGAGGGGAGAATTGCATGCAGCATTGGAATTGAGGGGTTGCATATGGCAGGTAACTCGATTGGCATCATCCGTGCATTCTACAGCTTGGGTGTAAGATATTGCACACTAACGCACGTATGCAATAATGCCTTTGCCGACTCGAGTACGTCCAAGATTGGCCCGGTGCACGAATGCTTGTCAAGGTTGGGCTGTTCGGCCATCAAAGAGATGAATCGGATCGGAATGATTGTGGATGCCAGCCACGTGAGCGAAGATTGCGCGCGACAAGTCTTGGAACTGAGCCGAGCCCCCATCATGTTCTCGCATTCCAACGTAAAGGGTGTCTTTGACTGCCCAAGGAATGTACCAGATGACATCTTGGACTCGATACCAAAGAACGGCGGTGTCATTTGCGTAACATTCGTACCAGAACACGTGGCAAGTCGGCGGAAAGATGCGAAGATGGAAATGATCGTAGACCACCTATTCTATATCGCAGGCCGTATTGGCTGGGACCATGTCAGTCTCGGTTCCGATTTCGACGGCATCGCATCGGTAATACCAGGCCTTGAAGATGTGCGCTGCTATCCTTCGCTTATGCAGGCCATCTTGGATCGCGGCGCAACCGAAGAGCAGTTTGCCAAAGTTGCTGGCGAGAACATGCTTAGAGTATGGAGAGGCGTCGAAAAGGTCAGGAATGAGATGAAGACCGAAGGTGTGCTGCCAGTGGAAGATGTATGGGAGGGTCGGCAATGGTGGCGGTACGATGGGTATTACCAGATGTCGGATCCTGATCCAGAAGACAAATTGGGTCTAGACTGGTATGGCGTACCTCCTCCTGAAGAATTGTATCACGATAAGTAGGATTGTACGTCCATGTTAGCCCTTGTAGATACGAAATAGAGTTTCAAAACTTGTTGGAACCACACAGCCGTTATCTTTGGATATCCGACCGTCTATATCTGTATTAGCCACGGTCCTGAGAACGTATCCTACAGTGTTTCCCATGGATAGTCTAGCGAGTCTATTGGTAGAAAGAGGTCAGGTATTGGAGCTGAGCCATTGACAATTGTAGTATCTGGGCCCAGTTGGTCTGCTGTGCCAGATAAAGCGCTCATTAGGTCAGTCTCCGCCGTCTGTACCTGGGAGCTCCGCGAAGGGATTTTCAAAGCGTCCGCTATTCTCTGGATTGGTTCATGACATCTTTCGAGACAGAAGTCAGCAACATCCCGTAAGCGATCAAGAAAGTTAACTAGTTTGGTAGCACAAACCCTTTTCGTCTCAATGGCACCGCACTCTATGGTGCAACTTAAGAGAATTGTGGTAGCAGTGACTAGTAGATAGGATGTATAAGGCATCCAGAAGTCCCGTAACTGTGCCTCGCTCAGGGAGGTGACAAAGTCCAATACTTCGCAAGAGGCCTCCCGAAGTAGGGCAAGCCGGTACTGACGAGCTTCGGATATTGAAGACTTTGGGTTTTTGAGTGTAGCTTTGAATGCCAGGCGGCAGATTAGCACCTTGACAGATAGATAGGAGATCCACAGGTTGCTTGCGCCATTCACCACGGAATAGGGTGATGAGTTGGGCCGTAAATATTCAGGAAGCGCAATGGCCCAGTCGTCCAGAATGCACTCGGTCCTTCTCAAGCTTCTCGATACTTCCTCTGCGTCCAACTGCAGCGAGTATACGAAGGGGAGAATATCGCCTAGAATTTGGCTAAGCTTACAAAGGTAGATAAAGGATGTGGTCGCCCTCTTCTCAGTCTCCGAAGCCAACGACCTAGTAAGCATGTCTGAAGTGGGTATAGGAACATCGTGGTATCGTGGATTGATGGTGGGCGGAATGCCATGACCAATACTGGACCAATAGTCATGGATTAAGACGCCCCACCAGAGCCTTATGCGCACGCTCTTCTCATGTGCTGTCGCCTTCCAGAGTCTTGGATCCCTGTGCAGGCCTAGGCTTTGGGCGAGTGTCACTATTCTTCCAGCATTGACGATGTTGCCGGTGACTTGAATAACGGGCCTTCCCACCATGTCTAAAAGAGCTGTATGCACCGTTGATATTGTTGGCGCCATGAAGTCATCTTGTAGGGCAACAACAGCCTGGTTCCAGATGAAATGCACATCTGGTCTTGGGTAGCCCCGAAGTAGTTCGGAGCATTGCCAGAACGACAGAGCAGAAGCATACAGGTCGCATAATAGGGTTGAAGAGATGCGCTGATTATCTCTTTCCCACATGTCCAGAAATGTCTTCTCATCTACAATGGGAAAGCATGGATGGAGGCGATCGAAGTATAGGCGCCGCACTTCGGTCGCAAAGGGGCTCAGGATCTGTTCGATGATATCTCTTTGTGTCCGCCCTGGGTCAACGGCGGTATTCAACCCCTTACGTCTTCTCGGAACCGTGAGATAGACGATTGGGTTCCCTGGTGCGTTCGAAATCGTACTGTACAGCCTTGCTGCGGGAGTTCCTTCAGCCGCATGAGAGGTCAATAACTGCTGTAAGATAGCGATGTCTTCGGCCATGGGCGGGTTCATCATCAAAGAAGACTCGGTCGGCGATGTCCCTGCGACATTAGGATATTTTGATAGACCACCCCCATGCCCAGTGTCCGGAGACATTGTCACATGACAAGCCTTGGCAGGCACGGGCCCCCCGCCCCGGTATAAGGAGGAGCCCTCAGAATAGCTACCAGTAGACAGCTATATACACACATTCACACATTGACGTGCCCTTGAGTGTGTTAGCTCACAGATTGTTAGCTCACAACATGGCCACGTCTCGACTATTTGGTGCATGGCTCTGGCAACGTCTTTTCGGTGGTCTGCGAAGTGTCAGGCGTTAAGGTTGGCGCGTATAAAGCAAGAGAAGGATTCTCACCTGCCAGCATGTTGCTCCATATCTCCTCGCAACAAAGCCACGTCCGCCGCCCAATTCTTCTGCGTGTAGGTGCATGTCTCTTGTCTTGTTCAACAAAATCGACATGGTTGCGCGGGCAAATCGAAATCGCACCTAATCTTTCTCGCCCTGCATCTGTCACAAGCAGGGATAGCATAGGAACAGTATAGCCTGCTGTTGGGCGTTTGTCCAGATGTTGCATCAACCATGGCGACGCGTTAGGGAAGCTTGCGGTCACGGCAAACTTCCGTGGCCATCTATCTACTGTACATAGGTATGAGATGCGGCACCGCCATGTTGTGGAGCCATTGAGAGCCGCGGAATGGTGCGGGCCTTTATTAGCACGCAGCACGTTGGACCGATCGGCCACCACGTTACAATATCTTTGCCGACCTAAAGCGGGGAACGACGGGGAACGAAGACGAGTCATGTAATCTCGGAACCGCACTTTGCCTAGCTTCCAATGATTCGACGAGTTCGGCGTTCTTTGATTGGTGCAAGAGGCCTCAGCGGTAACTTTGATCCAACGACAAGTCCTCCAATGATAGATACGGTTCACGCCAAAGTCGACGCATACATATATAAACAATACGATACATCATGGGCAGAACAAACGCAACCATTATCCCGCCTTCAATACCTTTCAAGCCAAACCCACATACACACTTTGGCCATCATGTCTCGCCCATACGATGACGCAAACATTGAGCAGCTTCAACAGGATGCAGACGATTGCCTGCTTACCTACGGAACTGCCTTCCATCCCGAAATCGTCACATCCACTGATGGCATCTATGTTGAGACGGCCTCGGGCCATCGAATGATGGATGTACGTTGCATCCATATAGTGACTCCTTATGAATTGTGCGCTAATCAGCTACTTCTAGTTCACATCCGGCCAGATGAGTACCCTGAGTATGCCCGGCCAATCACGAGTAGGCTTTGAACAGGTACTGACTGTGTGTCTTAGTTGGACACGGTCATAAAGAGATAGTTCAGGTGATAAATGACCACGCACAACACCTCGACCATCTCTTCAGCGGCATGATAAGCCCTCCCGTCATCAAGCTTGCAAAGCGACTCACTGGCGCTGCACCCGCCGGTCTCGACAAAGCATTCTTTCTAAGCACTGGCGGCGAGAGCAACGAAGCTGCGATTCGGTTAGCCAAGTTCTACACTGGTAAATTCGAGATGGTAGGGTTAGCAGCCTCCTGGCATGGTATGACTGGCGCCTCGCTGGGTGCTCAATATCACGCCGGACGCTCTGGCTACGGACCCAACATGATCGGCAACCTTGCATTGCCAAGCCCTAATTCATATCGATCCATCTTCAGACATGCAGACGGATCCTATGACTGGAAGACCGAGCTGGACTACGGATTCGACCTTTTGGATAAGCAGTCTTGTGGCTCACTTGCCGCGGTCATTGTTGAGCCGATTTTGTCCAGTGGCGGCATGCTCGAGCTTCCCCCCGGGTATTTGAAAGCTCTCAAAAAGCACTGCGAAGCGAGGAGCATGCTGCTCATTGTCGATGAGGCGCAGACGGCACTTGGAAGAGCTGGAGATATGTTCGCATTCACCCACCATCCCGAGGATGAAGGCGTGGTTCCGGATATCGTGACGCTCAGCAAGACGCTCGGGAATGGTCTGCCACTCAGTGCAGTTCTCACATCAAATGCCATCGCTCAGCATGCAAAGGAGAATGGCTTTTTGTTCTACACTACACACATCAACGATCCACTTCCGGCCGCAGTCGGCGACAAGGTCCTCGAAATTGTCATCAGGGATGACCTCTGTGCCCGCTCAAAGCAACTTGGCGTTAAACTTCAAGCTGGCCTCAGGCGGCTACAGGCACGGTACGGGTGCATCGGTGACGTTCGAGGGCGCGGTCTAATGGCGGGTTGCGAAATCGTGGGCGATAGGAAAACCAAGCTCGGAGCACCCGAGGTTGGAGCAGTTGTAGCAAATAAGATGGTGGAGATGGGTCTTTGGGCGCAACTCGCTACGATGGCGTCTTTTGGTGGTGTCTTCCGTATTGCACCTCCAATCACGGTCACGGAGGAGCAATTGGATCTAGCACTGGAGATCATGGAAGAAGCGCTCAGAATCACCCCAGGGACAATGCCGCTGTACAAAGACGAAGATGTGCCAGTATCGATCTAGACTGCTCACGACACATGTTGAAAATACTCTTACAATTCATGAATCTATCCACCTTTACTTAGGGTTAGAAGTACTCACAGTCAAGACTAACAGGATATGCATTGCTATTTGTGTACTGCTAGTATCTTTTTAATTCACATTAGAGAAAACACAAAGAGTTTACACTTAGCAGAAAACCGCAATGATAATATTCTACTTTATTTATACTTCTCTCAACCCTTTCTTTCTAGGAGACCCGAGTCCGCAGCCTTATGAGCTCTACATTTGCCACAATATCTGGGTCTTCAGTATAGACTTGCAAATGCGCCGTTGCGTTCTTTTTAATAATCACGTTGTCAAGAACTTGAGACTCCTGATTGAAATCGAACGATTCAGCTGTTAATGAACCACGCTAGTGTCACGTCACTGGTAGTGAAGAGGCCGCCCCACCTTTCTACACTTTTCCTCTTTAGGTGCTTTCAACTAGTGAGAGTCCTAGCTTCTGTGTTGGGAAATCCATCCGCATCACATCTCATAATACAAATTCCACATGTTATGTCCACGGCTGTATTTTGTGAGGCTAATGTATGGTCATATAATGGACCTTAGACGTGGCCTCAACGCCGCCAGCCTGACGTACTACGATCTGTATCTACGGCACTGTTACGATCACGTGATCCGTCTGGAAGTAGTAGGGGTGCCCTATAATATAACTTGTATTCCTAGGATAGAGGAATTAGGCTTTACGTCGCTACGGTAGTCTATAATAGACTTAGATTAGTAAGCTAATACATAACATGTAGAATCACGTGTAGAATCACGTCTATAATTACGTAACAGTACACGTGATTAATTATGTAGGCAAGTTACGTGCTATAATTATACTACCGATTACGTATAGTTATATTATATCGTTTTATCTAGTTTTAGGCCGTATTGATTATAGATTATATAGTACCTTTCTGTCCACCCTTCTGTCTAGAAGTACAGCTACCTTGAGACGTTAATCGTATCGTAGTACGTCAGGGTGGCCGCGTTGCGTGACGGTGGCCTACACGGTGCTACCTTGGGCTTAGAGCTTCACTCCGTACTCTTAGGGGGGTCGCACTTATATTTTAGCTGAATCTTTAATACGTATATCTTTATTTACCTTTTACATTCCTAGGTCTAATCCGAGAGTGTTCTTGCTAGAGCTATCTGAGTTTTCCAGGGCACAGTGAATAAACATACGACCAGTAAGATATAAGAGAATGAAATGTTCCTTCTTAGATAACAAAAGAAGATGAACACAAGACTCTCTTGGCTTTATGGGAAACAGATGATAGAGCTTGCAAAGATTAATGCTTAGTTTACTAATCAACTTCGACTATATTTATACCTAGTACGCCGCTCGACGCCTGGGGAGCCGGACTATTTTGCTAACTAAGAAGATCCAAGGGTTCTGGAGAGCCCTTGGGAAGTCTCAAAATCTCGCTCATTCAGACTGTTTCGAGACGCAATGGCTTGCGCTGTGGTGATGGCCCAACAACCAGAGTCTCAACTATAGGGCAAACTGCGGCGCTGAAATCTCGAAGCATGTTGCCCTGCGATTTATCAACAAGCAAAACGAAGAACTGTTAAAAGACAGTATCAGGTTGCTTGGTTATACTCAAAAGTGTCAAAACGGTCGGAAAATTTGACTTTGGTTTCACTCACATGTAATCCGAGATGCCAAGGTCCAAATGCCTGGTGATGCCACGATCCAACATCGGGCCTAGTATGCCTTTGCCAAACATCTTTTCCCAAAATGTGGAGCCGTTGGCCGAGCTTGCGAAGATATGTCACCATCCTGTATTTGGCCTTGTATAAGCCCGAATCAGCTCTCGTATCAGGGAATAGTTCGGCGCCATCATATTCACAGTCACTTCTGCTTCAGCGCTGTGCGATGGGTTTCCGGACCTGCTTTGGGCCATGTCGAAATTCTGTGGGCTTGTCATAACGAAAGCGCCACTGGATCGTGTGTTTCAGGCCCTCCGCTCTCTCTCTGAACAATTCGAGGACATGGTGCCGTCGAGGTAGCTGGAGATGGATCATGATTTGATCTAGATTTTCAATAACAGTGACTCGTTCAGCTCTAGAAATCCTAGCCCCGGAGTGCGTTGGCACGAACCGTTCCTCGGTTTTCGATCTGTGAAGTACTTCTTGCAGACCAGCAACTGAATGCGAACTGGCGATCAACACCATAATGTTAGCAAGCATGTCGGCTTTGCCTTCGCACAAATGCTGTATAGCCGCTCGGGTGGAACGTGTGAAAAAGGTTTCTTCTGGAGGGAGACTCCCATGTGCTGTACAACTTCTGGCTTCTTCAGAGAGATACGCCAGTAACGAACCGTTTCAGACGTGTGCTGTATGGCTGTGTAAGGGCCTTTTATTTACAGTTGTATATTTACGTGGGGCTTTTCGTTTCACCGCAGATGGATATTTACTTGCCGACTGTTGGTTAGATCCTTACTTGACCCTTCTTGATTGTCTACATCCGGACACAGGTCTCGAATCTCGCTTGGGGGTGATAAGTCGACCAAAAGGCTCAAGTCCAGGTCCCTGCCGGGGGCATCTTTATGTAGGCGTAGATCAAGTTGGTCTTGACTGGATCCTGTAGCCGAGATGTCCGTTGCATGTGCCTCCTCAGTGACACTACATGAATCAACGGATGGTATAGAGGTGAGAGGGATTGTTGGTTCCATTTGCTTGCTTGAGTTGCGGTGAGGAGTATGATTGCTTCCGCCGCCGAGTAGCGCTTTTGCCAGGGAGGGCACATCAGAAAGGCTAGCCACCGCATGCATTGACAACATCGTCGGGTCGATTGTTTGATTATGCTAGTAGCCTGATCGATCCTGAGTATTGATTAAATACTTTTGCCATTTCAGTTTAAGTTTAATTTAAAAGTATATCTACCTAAAACATTTTTGTCTTGTTTCAAGTAACTGTAATGCTTAATACATCTTTTGTTAAGGCATTACACTCTCTTCAATTTAAATCATATAGCCTGAGCTAAAGTGGTCTACCCTCGACATCGGCCTAAATAAGCAAAAGAGGGCCGGTTGTAGCCGGTCTATATGGGAGTTGGGCGGGCCCAGTTCTGGTGCCTCCAGTGTGCTAATCAGAAATTAATAACTGAGATTGCTTAGGTGTGCCAGCTAATAATAACATCTTCTTTGGATCGTCCACCAGTTCTACCAGACCCCTCTCCAAGCCCCTCTCTATTGTGCTAAACAACAGTCACACTGTGGATAATATCCGCCAACCTAACATCACCGAGATCTATGTCTTCCTTGATAGATTCCCCAGATGGAATCTTGAGCCTTGCGCACAAGAAGTCGAAGAAATCCTCACGATAAGACGCAAATACGCCCATCCGAACATACACGACCCCATTTGTTGCGTCGGGCAGCCTTCTTAGAATCAAGCCATTGGTTATGCAATCTTGGGTAGAGACCAGCATGCATAGGAACTTGGACTTGCGCTCTTCAAGAGACCTTATCCAACTTTCGGGACTTGCCTCAGGATAGGACAAGTTCTCGTCCCACACAATGCTTACTTGGGTGCTTGCCTCTATACAGGGTTGACCAATCTCGGCGAGATTAGTAAAGTGAAGGACCCAATCATCGTCGTCCTCCTGCCTGACTGACCTGCCTCCCCGCATAGCTCGAGCGAACAGCGCTATTCCTCGCAGGATTAACTTGGATGACGTAAAGCTGTGTAGCTGGGAAAGGTGCTCCGACTGAACCGAGACGTCCAAGATCTCTATACAGGACACATCTTCTATGTATCCCATATGGTACCGGCAATCACTTACCACTGGCCCGTCCGCACTCACCCAAGACCAGGTAGGTGCTAGGTAGGTTGGTGTCAGGAGCCGCTTATCTCTTTTTCGAACATCAAAATCCGTCGCCCAGCATAACTGTTTTGCGAGATCCTTCTTCCAAAGTCCGGCAAGGTACACATCTCCCGTACTCTTCCGCACCTCGTCTGCCAGGCCCGCGAGTGCTACCATCTTATCGGACAGCCTAGTAAACTGACAATCCGAGTAGAAATCCACCAGCGCGGTCCAGGATTGACGAAGAGTTCCTGGGTCGTTGAGATCCAACGTGGGCTTCCCTGTGGGTGGTGGGGTTCGGCCGAGAGGAGAAAAGTCCCGCAATCCGTCGGGGACGCCGGTAGGAAATTGTTCAGAGGCGACCAGCTCGTGACATTCCCAGTATACCCCACTCCTAGTAAAGCTCAACTGACAAGAAAAGCATGCTGATAGGTTTTCGGTAGATCAGAAAACGAAGTAAATTCTGCAAACGCACGGCGATTCTCACTCGTCAGGCAAGTGCGCTGAGACGTACCCCAACAATGGCTCAGTGTGACGTACGAGATGTTGCCAATGTCAGCGAGACAAACGACCCTCCAGCGGAAAGAGTTTCCATTATCCTCGGTGGATATTTCAATCAGTCTTTCGGGAGCAAATGGTTGCAATTCGCGTTCCGGTCTGCGGCACTTGGTATGAGACTCTGAGCAGGTTCGAAACCAGTGACTGCACAAATCAAGGGCTCCCGCAGCTGAGAAAGCGGCTCCACTGACTGGATCCGGCTCCATGGAGGAGTCTGCGTTTGCTATATTTGTCGGTATTGGCATAAGAACAAAATGCATACTCCGAAGTTGATTCGCACTTAACGTCATCCCAATCTCCCCTTTGTACCACTTGTACATTTCGAAGTTGATCGTTGAATTTCCACCATTCCACCATTCCTTTACAATCTTCAATTCCCAAGCAAAGCTAATGTCGAGTTCTGAGTCATCGTCGAGTTCTTTATATTTATGCTCCAATATTAAGTCCCAGATCTGCATACAGATGAAACACCCTTCTTTGATTGACCGGGAGAGACTAGAAGGTGAATATTGGAGTGAATTTGCGTTCTGATGAGCTCCTTCCCCAACAGGAGCGGGTTTCAGGGTTCTAGAAGCCGCTCTGATTGATATCTCACAATGTTGACAAAGCATTCTGCCTTTCTGGCCAGGAAGAATTTGTTAAAGCAAAGATTAAATGAATGGTAGAGACAAGTACAGTATTTAGCTGACCGACGGCATTATATTGTTTTTCCGCGTGGCAGTGCTAGGCTGCTGTAAGCGGGGTTCCCTGTTCCCCACTCGGGGGCTTGGTCAGGATTGCCCGGGGCTTCGCATTCAATATTTCGCTTCAGCAGTTCCAAGATGTGGTCCCCGTTCATTCGATGTGCCAGATGAAGGCGCCATTATCTAGACGGTCACGTTCTGAGGACACAGCCACAGTCCTGAGACAGCGTCATTCTTAAGACGGCCACATTCCTAAGAATGACACGTTCTCAAGACTGCCATAGTTAGACGTGCCCATCCACTCATCTGACTGTGGAATCCGAAACGGTCCCAAAACTAGGGCCCCCTCGAGATAGATCGCGTAGATTTGACGATATGGGTATCCTATAAAGGTGGCGTGCCAGTAAGACAAGGGCATTTCGATAACTAGGACCCTAAAACAGGACCATAAGCGAGGACGAGCAGAGACTGAGCGAGGCTGAGCGAGACTGAGTGGACCATGAGAAGTGGTAGTGTCAGAATGAGCCGAGTTGAGTCGAGGTTGAGCCGGGCGTATTTTTGATAGTCATGGTTATTATGTCGTACTCAGACTCATGCCCATTCGCTGGCTCCCCAGGGCAAGATACTGGCTCTGTAGGGTCGTAGCCACGACGAATACACGATTGGAATGGCCGGAGCAAAGGCCGGTACGATGACCCTTCCCAACAGATAACCATGCACCAATCGAAAACCTGCCGACAGTGAAGACTTAATTAAATCGGCCAGTGTCACGGTGATAGCGACTGTCATACGATTCTTATCTATCCAACCCCCACACTCTATCCGCATGCTGCGATCACTACCAATAGACCTCCATGACACCGGGTCCACAAGACCTCCCGTGGGTAGAGATTTGGAAACAGTCTGCAGTCGCTTTTAAGTATAAAGCATAATGCTCTAGTCCTCCCGTAGACACTCTGAAGTTGCCTTAGAACACGACTGTTCTAGTCTATTTAGCTCTAGAAAGATATGCAGCGTAGATCTAAACCGCGCTTAACTACATAGTCTTTGGCAGGGATGACTTGCATTGGGACACGATACGCAAGGTGGAACAGCTTGGGATCAGGAAGTCGGCAATTACTTTACCCTTACGCTCGGATTCAAGACATGCATGTAGCCCCGCAAATGATTTCATCAATAGCGGTCACCTCATTTCTTGTTTGGCGTTGGCCAAGCGTAAAACCCTGCATGCACAAACATGACACGCGCCATAGTGAACTAGCTGCACTTACTTCGTAATTATCAGTAACACGCTTTAAGGCGGCAACATTGCATCTCAGAATGTGCATCAGCACTTGAAGCTTACTCGCGAAACCTTACACAAGGATGCAAATGTCGTCGTCGTCGTCGAGTGTTGGACGGTACACAATCACGTGACGGAACTTGGATGTGGTTGAAGTGATGCTTCAATTAACAGCCGAAGTGGCCCGGCGCGATGAACCTCGCATGGTCTCATTCATCTTCTGGGTTTTAGGTAGCGGCATGCCAACACGACAAATTATACACTGCAACGTGGACACGGTCTTACTGATGATGAGATCCAATTCCAGACCATATCAGATCATATAAATCCAAGACCGGAGCATAAAAAGAGATATGACGTCCCGCCCAGCCGCAGCTAACCATTTTGAATTTGTCCAAATCTCACTGGTGCATTAATGAGAAGGAACCCTGATAGCGTGCAAGTTATCTGTCTGCAAGCGCGTGTCTCGGTTTTCAGCTCATCGCCTGTACGCTGCATGTGCAGTTTGGTTAGATGCGCTTGTCTAGCCCTGTGAACTTTAAAGCAAGCATGCAGTTAGCTATAAGTAATGCTTTCCCTCGTCTTTTTTAATATCAACACCTACTGTGGTTCAACTACCTTTATCCACTGAACGCCTGATCCACTGTCATGGACCGCTACACCCGTGGGACACACAGCCGGGGACTTGAAGCCAGAGATGCAAAAGGCAACGGCTGGCATAGAGGAAGAGGAGGGGGATTAGGGAAGCGCATCACTAACCAAGCAATCTGTCGATACTTTTGGCAAACTGGCTCGTGCAAATTTGGATCAACATGCAAGTTCTCTCACGATCTTTCACAGGAGGGAGGTGGCGAGCGGCTACCAAGATCCAACATGGCACCGGAAGAACAGCGGGCCAGATCTGAATACAGTTATTGGAAGCGGCTTATCAAATATCCACCTCAGCCAAACGATGAGCGCACAGTTGAACGGCTATGGAACGGCGCCCTTGCGATCTTGAATGGCGATGAACGAGAATGGAAGCAAATGGTTCCCAGAGATCTGGATGACGATGAATACTATGGTCGGCAACACATGAAACGTTTACTCGATACTCGGACACGGGTTGGAGATTCTGGCACGTTCATTCGACTGATCCGCCCTTTTCTCCTGGTCGTGTCGCATTCGTCGTTCCTCGATTGCCTCTCTGTCGACACTTGTGTGGGCGGCTTGTATAATTTCATCAGCGGTACAAACGGCACTCGCGCCGTTCCTTTCTTCCAGCATGTTTGCGAGTCTTTGATCGATGCACATATCGATACGACATCCTTGGTGACAGCTGAAATAGTGGAGACGACTCTAGTTGCCATGTCGACTGCCCTTTGCGAGCTGCTCAAGAGGGAGTCTCGAGCCAGATTCAATGACGATCTTCCAACCCTGACTGAGTCTTTGAGGAATACGGTTCATATGACCATGGAAGAACACAGCCAAACTTCCGCGATCGTGCTCAGGAAGATTAGTGAGGTACAAGCGATTGTCAACCGTGCAAAGGGGCTACTCAATCAAGAGGAAGAGGAGCACGAGGCATCCCCTGGCATCACCGTTACATCGACCTATCCTCGAAGATTAGTCATCCCTGGAGGCCGCCACGACAACGACAATGCGGACATAACCAAAATTAAGATCTTTCCTACCCTCGAGGAGATCCTGAGCGAGGAGGCAGAATTTTTGCCGCCGACAGATTTGGATCAGCCCCATTTCCTCGCGGACCCAACCGAGCGGCACATCGATACCCACTTTCGGCTTCTTCGTTACGACTGTTTTGGAGAATTGAAAGAGGCTCTCGGGGGCTTGGTGTATTCTGTACTGAATAATCCCGCCTGCCTGAATAGCCCCAAGCTAACCTTTGGTGATTTCCGAGCTCATCACTACCCTAGCGCCTGTATCAGCTACCTTTCCTTCGACCTTCGCCGTGGCCTAGAGGCCGATATAACGTTCCCCCAGCTAACAATACTACGCAAGAAATCGGCCTCCGAAAGGCAGAAATGGTGGAAGGAGTCCAAGCGGCTCGCGGAGGGCATTCTCCTGTCCTTCGTTGCGTTCCATGACAACGAAATCCAGCATTTGTTTTTCACAGTGAGCGAGAAAAATACAAACACGAATCTGGATCGTAGTCTTACCAGCGAAATCCACGAAAGCACAATTACTGTGAAACTGGCAAGTCACGATCAGTTGGGTGTAGAGTCAATGGTTCGCTTGAGCTGCCAAAGGGCAAGAGGGGTATTGATAGAGTTCCCTGGGGTCTTGCCTGCGACATTTGTACCAATACTCGAAAACTTGCAGGAGATGCAGCGTTTGGGCCGATTGCCATTCCGACAATGGATTCTGCCCGATAAGACCGGAAATACCCCAGAGGTTGCAAAGATCGATATTCCTCCACCTCTCTACGCTCGAAAATCCGGTTTCACCTTCTCCTTGAAGCCAATTATTAGAGCAGACAAATCGCATGAAGGGACGGTCTCCATCAACCCAACCTCTTCGGCGGATGATCGACATGCCATCGAGGAAATGGAAGCGTGGACAGACCTGGATCGTGGCCAGTGTCGAGCATTGCTTGCCGCACTGACCCGCGAATTCGCCTTCATTCAGGGACCACCCGGAACTGGAAAGTCCTACGTTGGCGTTCAACTGATGAAAGTCCTGATGCATTGCAAACGGACAGTTAAGTTAGGGCCGGTAATCGTAGTGTATGTCATTATTCCTTCACATGATTGATGAGCTAACCTCTAGTAAAGCTGCTACACCAATCATGCGCTTGATCAATTCCTAGAGCATCTACACGCAGTTGGGATCAAGAAAATCATTCGCATTGGAGGCCAAAGCAAATCCGCTGTACTGGAGGATCACAATCTTCGAAAGGTATCTCAATCAGAAACGAAGACTGGTTCTGAGAGCAGGGTCCTTACCAGCGCGTACGATGCTTTAGAGCAGCAAACACAGCGAATCCAGAGCAGTCTTAGAAGGGTACATGGCTTACCAAGCGGGGAAAACTTGCAGAATCTGGAAAATCACCTTGAGGAGAAATACCCGCTGATATATTACCAATTCAGTCAGTTCGACGATGACGGGTTCGAATTTGTAGGCCGTCATCCTTTCCACCAGTGGTGGTCGACCAGTGGATCGTCGTTCTCTGAATCAGAAATCGGTATCAGAACCACGCTTACGGTTGACCAACTCAAACCTCTACTTCAAAAAGCAGAATCAAACGTACACTCACTGTCTCAACAAGAACGACGCAGCCTCATACAATTCTGGGTTCAGGAAGCTCACAATGAAACACTAGATGATCTATTCGAAAGGGTGAAGGCCACGGACACTAGCCGGCAGCAGTTGGCCAATGTTCACGACGAGGTTGACCGAAGGGTCCTACAGGATGCAGATATAATCGGTATCACCACGACAGGCCTAGCCAAGAGAATCGCTGCTCTGCGCCGTGTGAAAAGCAAGATCGTGATATGCGAGGAGGCCGGGGAGGTCATGGAGTCGCATATGATATCCGCGCTCCTTCCCGCCGTCGAGCACTTCATCCAGATCGGGGATCATGAACAGTTGCGTCCGCAGATTAATAATTACAACCTGTCACTTGAGAGCAGGCAAGGTGCCTTGTACCAACTAGACCGCAGTCAATTCGAACGGCTCTCTGTTGGAGAGCCTGGAAGGTCCAAAATGCCAGTGGCTCAGCTGAATGTCCAACGGCGGATGCGTCCAGAAATCTCCACGTTGATACGGGAGACTATCTACCGGAAGCTTGTGGATCACCCGAGCACTACCCTTCTTCCTAATGTTGTTGGTATGCGCATGAATGTCTTTTGGCTTGACCACGATCGTTTCGAAGAGGGACAGCACTCCGAAATGCACCACAAGTCCCATTCCAACCTGTGGGAAGTGGAGATGGTGCATGGATTGGTTCGCCACATTGTCCGCCAGGGAGAGTACAGTAGCACCGATATTGCGGTCTTGACACCGTACACCGGCCAACTCCAAAATCTTCGTTCAGCGATGCGAAACGACTTTGAGATTGTACTCAGCGATAAGGACCAAGGGGCGCTGGAGAAGGACGGGTTCAGTGCTGTTGGGACCAACTCCGGCGATGAAGAGCCCGACATCATGCCCAGTCATAGGAAAGCGCCTTTGGAGAAGAAACAACTGAGCGATCTCTTGCGAGTAGCTACCGTCGATAATTTCCAAGGGGAAGAGGCCAAGGTCATCATTGTGTCCCTCGTTCGGAGCAACGAAGAGAGAAAGGTCGGGTTCTTGAAGACCACAAATAGAATCAATGTTCTCCTCAGTCGTGCTCAGCATGGGATGTATCTTATCGGCAACGCGGACACTTATTCGAACGTGAGTATGTGGCAGAAGGTCATTGGTATGCTCCGAGCATCCGAATCCGTCGGCGAGTCCCTGGCTCTTTGCTGCCCACGGCATAAAGACACATCCATCCAAGTGACCCAGCCGGATGACTTCCCAAGACTCAGTCCCGAAGGCGGATGCCGCGAAGCCTGTGTCTGGCGCCTCCCTGATTGTGGTCATATGTGTCAGGCCAGATGTCATTCAGAAAGCATGCACAAGGTATTCTCGTGTCCACAACCATGTCAACGCCTCCACGAACCCTGTAAACACTTTTGTCAAAAGCAGACTTGTGGAGAGGACTGCGGGGATTGTCTCATCAAGCTAGATCATGTCCAACTTCCTTGTGGCCATATCAAGTCCAACGTTTTCTGTTATCTCACTCAACATCTCGATGCAATCCGTTGCGACACTCAGATTTCAAAGACGGTTGCCGGATGCAACCATGTCGTAGAGGTCTCCTGCTCCCTGGACGTGACCTCTGATCTATATCGGTGTCCCACGCCCTGCACATCACTTCTCCCGTGTGGACATCCTTGTCCTGGTACTTGCGGCCAGTGTAACCCCCCGGGTAACGTTGGAGGAACCTCCTCAGCTCATCAGCAATGCCGGAAGATCTGCGGAAGAAAATTCGGAACCTGCAACCACACATGTCGTAAACGTTGCCATGATGGAAAAGATTGTGGACTATGCAATTCCCCTTGTCAGGTCCGCTGTCAACACTCACAATGCACCCTACTTTGCCATGAGGCCTGTGCCCCGTGCATTGAAACATGCACATGGTCTTGCGAACATCAAGGGCGTTGCACCATGCCCTGTTCTGCTCCTTGCAACAGGCTGCCATGTCAACAGCGGTGTTCCAAAAAACTTCCTTGCGGTCACCAGTGTCCCGGACTTTGCGGCGAGACATGTCCCGAAACGTACTGCCACAAATGTACGACGAAGCAAGACAGCCGAGTTGATCTGCTAGAAATGAAAACATACGCCGAAATCGACATCAACGAAACACCCATTGTTGTCCTCGGCTGCGGACACTTCTTTACGGCTGAAACTCTCGACGGCCTCATAGGCATGAACGATGTTTATGTCTCTGACAAATTTGGTCAATTCGTAGGGCTTGCTGATATCTCCGGCGCTTTGGCTAGTAAGATCCCTCAATGCCCAGACTGCCAACGTCCGGTGAGACAGTACGTCACTCAGAGATACAACCGAGTGATCAACCGAGCTGTCATGGACGAGATGTCGAAGCGGTTCCTTGTCAATGGGAAGACGGAGCTCAGAGACCTAGAACAGGAAGTTGATAGACTTGAGGAGGGCTTTGAGCAATCACACTCCGGCATCATACACTCTTTACGAATTGCGGCCCATGGAACCGTGGCTGCTCTCGCGGGCTCAACACGATCGAAGACGTTTGTGTCAGCGCAAATCCAGAATAGATACGATGCATTTTCGATGTTGAGCAGGAAAGTCAAGTCTTTCCTTCAGACGGTCGCAGATCGTCATCAACCTGCGCAGAAGCTTCATCAAGCGATAATTCATGCCACTATCGCGAATAGGTCAAAATCCCTCGATGAAGGATTGGCCTCGCTGGGCATCCAGGACACCTTCCCCTCTGTCGAGCGTGACCGCCGCATTACGCTTGGCGGACGACTGCTTCAGATCAGAGCCGAATGTATAGTACTCGAGGATAAGTTTAGAATCGCTGTAGTACTCAAGTCTACGCCGTCGGCAGAAAGAATGAGGCTTCCCAGAGGTTCCCCAGAAAGGCTCACAAAGCCCTTTCTCCAGACATGTACAGCATTTATTGCGGAAAGCAGCACCGACAACCTTCCCAGATTCACAGTCGAAGCCTCGCTTTACTTTGCTAAGATAGTGTTGCTCTATCAATCATCTGGTTTGTCCTCCGACCAGGGTGATAGGGGGAAGGTTATGGAGTACGTGCGCGAGGCAAGAAACTTGCTAGAGAATGCTCTTGAGATCTGCAAGCAGCCATTCCAGAACGCTGAGCAGCTCAGGAAGGCGGTCGAGGAGAGTTTCGAGTTGCTGGGAAGAGAATGGTATGAAACGGTCACGCTCGAGGAACTTGCCGCCATCAAGCAGGCGATGGTAACGGGGCCGACGGGGATGGCGACACACTCTGGACATTGGTACAACTGCATCAATGGACATCCCGTGAGTAAAATTTCTTTTCCAGTCTCCATCTACCGGTAGTGTCTACGTTGACTTTCCCCGTGACATCTATGCGTGTTCTACTGTCTTTTTGTAACTCTCAGATCCCTTTTCATCACTTTCCGTAATCACGGCGAACATGGATCCCCAACCTTTATTGCCGTCCTGTCACAGATGAGCTGATGTTAGTACAGTTCGCAATCGGCGAATGCGGTATGCCAATGGAGCAGGCCCGCTGTCCAGAATGCGGAGAGCGCATCGGAGGATCGAACCACGAGGCCGTTGAAGGTGTTACGCGTGCTATGGACCTGGAGTAGTGAGGTGGTCGACGGTGGATATCAGGCACAATGAGACCACGGACCAGCTGAGTTCTTAGTTTTGCGAAGCATAGAGACGGAGATGCATGTTTTTACGGTAGGCAAATTGTTACATCGATGTACAGTCACGTGACGGGGCTTGGACGTGGCCGAAGCGATGCCACCCCAGAGTGAGAGCCTTACTCACTATCGTCTTGCCGGAAACCGGCTCGGATAGATTAACTGTTATTAATTCACATTTCGTTTACTTTATATTGTCTATCTTATACAGACAGATGCCTCAAGCTTATAACAAGTTAAGCGAAAAGATGCCACCATTCTCAAGTAGCCCGGGTGTAAATAAAATAAATTCTTCTTCTTCTATACCATGTCCCTTGTTTGTCGTTTTATACCAACGACAAGACAATACCACTGTACCAACCACATGGAACTAAGGTGTTAGTTAGCCTTACCCTTAGGATAGTAATTACAATAACACTCCACATCTCACCCCATGCTATTGCAATTAATCAGTATTGCCAACGTTTCCACTGTGACACATAAGTAAGCCAACTGTTAGCTACATACAGCGCATCATCCCGTATACTCGTTTTCTATTTATTAGTACTAACAAGCAAAATATATCTTAGGTGCTATAGCAGAGATGCTCGAGCTGTTATTGTTATTCAAATATCCTGGTCCCGAGTAGCTTTTCTAAATTCTAAAACGTTCCTACTAGTTAATAGCTCCCCTATATAGCGACCTTGCTTGCACAAATGGAAAGCAGAATATGTCACGTTACTGTGCTTCTCGTCCACACAATCCTATGTTCGATGTGTTAGGCAGATAGATATGCTGTCACGTGATGGTGCTTAGAGACGTGACATATATATAGGACCCTCGCTCGTAAAGTGTCGCCCACCGGCCTTGTTGGTTAATGGATATAACATGGTGGGTTAATATCGTTCATCTCGTAGCGCTCTTTTTGGATAATGGCCCATGTATGTATATCGATATCTATGGCCGAATCTCGCATGGTCACATGCAGTCTCGCAAAGTAGCATCAGTCACGTGCCCCCGCTACTAGTAAGACTACAAAAGTCCGATAAGTCTTCAAGTCGACTATTAGTATAAAAGGCAAAAGCAGGAAGTAGTAGTTTTCCCAAGACACTTGCCGATTAATGTCAACGTAATATTATTCCATCCATCCGTGTATATACCTACCCGAACTATGGAATTCCCACGTTCCAGCAGCCAAAATCCCACACGTGAAGGCTTTTTTTCTTCGACTTCCTCAACCTACTAATCCAACAGCAGCTCGAAATCAAACACCCGATCCGTCTTCAACTGATACTGCTCCAGAGTGCTCGGACCGCAACTACCTGTCCCCAGCCCATGATGCACCCAATCGAGCCTGACAATACAATCATCCCTCTCCATTTTCTTCAGTTCGTACGGATGCTGCGCCTTATCCACGTCGTCGACGGAATAAGGCATTGCGCTGAAACTCGCACCGTCATGATCTCCAAAGCGCGCTCGTAGCAGCGTTCCGTTTTGATTGCCACCCCACTGGGAGCGCAGCTCGACCCAGCGCACATCGGTGCGGTTACCGCTGTCCTGGGGAAAGTCGTAGTGCGTGAAGAGCGTGGCGGCAGCTTGACCCCATGTGTTGATAAACTGGGAGTTTTTCTTGTCGCGATACGATTCAGAGGGGCCGCGGCCAAACCATTCGACAATGCGCACTCGTTTCATGCCGAAGGAAAGGCCGAAGCGTGCGAACGTCGATGGTAGAAGTGGACCGCTGGGCTCTGCGCGCACCCGGACGATGCAGTGCTCGGATGTGAATGTGTAGGTGATGGTTGTTTCGACGTACCAGGCGAAGACGGGCGGAGCCACGCGTACCTGGGCTGTGACAATGCATCCGTCTTCTGTCTCAACCGTCGCCATACGCGTAAAGTGATTGCGCGTCTGGTGTAGACGTCGCTCGATCCATTCCTTACCAAGGGGGCTTTCGCGATCGTTGTCTGTCAGGGGTCGATAGAAGTCAAGCGCAAAGGGAATTGTGAGCAAATTCTCGCCGGGGAAATGCGGAGTCGTTAGTGAAGAAAGCGTGCCCTTGCTGGTATCAAATGAGAATGTCTTGCCATTCGCAATGGTGACGCTATACATGTCGCAATTACTGTGGATCTGTGGTCGTCTGGGTGGCGAGAGCGATATGGCCTTCAACAGCGACAGTGGTCGTGATGGTGCTAGCTGGATCTGCGCTCGTGCAGTTGTCCAGTTCACAGGATGCCATGATGCCTGATCCTTGCGCCGGAATCGTAGCTCCAGCCATGCTTCAGAAGAGAAGGCTTTTGGCAACACATCATCTTGGAACGTCAACGTAGCCTTCGTGTGTGGTTTGATGCCGGCAGGGATCGCAATTTCCTTGCCAAGCCACTCCTCGCGATCCTGGATGAAGCCCCAGTCGCACCTCAGGTGGTCGAGAGTGAGGAAATCGTAGCGGTTGATGATGGTGATCTCAAGGCCGCTGATGCCGAGGACTTGAACAGGCTGTATTGCATGGCTGTACTCTGTCAGGCCTGGCATAGGATCGTGTTGAGAATTACACAGGCCGTCCATGACGAAGTTGTAGTTGTTTGGCTCGTCCCCGAAATCGCCACCATAGCCATAATATTTCTCGCCGTCTTCGGTTTCGGTGAGCAATCCCTTGTTGGGTGTGAGTAAACATCAATAACAAGGCTGGATGACTTACATGGTTTGCCCATTCCCACACGAATCCTCCCATCAGTCTCGGATACTTGTAGAAGGTTTCTGCGTATTCCATCAAGTTTCCTGGCCCGTTACCCATGGCGTGGGCGTATTCACACAAGACGAAAGGCTTCTTCCAATCCTGTTCTTCTGCGATCCGTACCAACTCATCAACCTCTCTGTACATAAGACTCCAGATGTCGACCAGGTCTGCGTTCTTGTCTGCCTCATAGTGGACTAAGCGAGTTTTGTCCATCTTCTTGACCTCATTGTACATAGCTTCATGGTTTCTGCCGTAGAATGATTCGTTACCCAAGGACCATATAACGACACAGGGATGATTTTTGTCCCTCATGACGAGCTGTCGGACGCGATCGAGATATGCCTCTTCCCACTTGCGATTATCAGAAGTCCAGCTCGCAGGATCGATGCCAGTCGAGTCAAATCCATGACATTCCAGATCAGCTTCATCGATGATCCAGAGTCCAAGCTCATCTGCCAAATCATAGAGTCTGCCGTCATTGGGGTAATGTGAGGTTCGGATGGCGTTAATGTTGTGTTGCTTCATCAGGAGAAGATCCCTTTTCACGAAATTCAAAGGAACAGCTCTGCCAAACTGCGGGTGGTGATCGTGACGATTGACACCACGAAACTTCACTGGAGACCCGTTGACGCTGAAGACGCCTTCTAAGAGTTCAATCTTTCGGAACCCGACCTTTTGCATGACATGGGCTGTTCCAGCGGTGAGTACCAATGTGTAAAGGTATGGTGTTTCTGATGTCCACTTGTGTGGCGAATTGAGGCGATGGTTGCAGTCGTATGTCTCGTCCCCTTCCGTCAGTGACCCAGTGGCCTTCACATTGCCCTCGGCATCGAGAAGCTTAAAATCAACCTGCGCATATGCCCTGTTCAAAGTAACGCTGACGGCGAGCAATGCATCTTCGTAATCTGCATCCAAGAGCGTCTGTATGTGAAAGTCTTCAAACGTGACCTCGGGAAAAGAATGGAGCCACACATCCCGGAAAATTCCGCTTAGCCACCACTGGTCCTGCAGATAGTTGTCAGTGCTAATTTCGATATCCTACTGATTCTGCGAAATACCTGATCCTCGATGTAACTACCATCGCACCTCTGATATACCTCCACACAAAGTAGGTTTTCTACCTCCACTTCAAGAAAACTCGTAATGTCAAACTCGCTTGGGTTCCTCGACCCCTGTGAGTAGCCGACCTCTTTCCCGTTGACCCAAACGGTGAAAGCAGAGTCAACGCCTTCAAAACGCAGTCTCCACTGTTTACCATTCCGCAGTCTTTCGGGCACATCGAAGCGTGTGACATAGCGGCCGCACTCATTATCATCATATGGGATATGCGGTGGGTTCACTGGGAAAGGGAAGAACATATTGGTGTAATGGGGACCCTTGCCAAAGCCTTGCAACTGCCACATTCCGGGAACACTGACGAGCTTCCAATCGTCATGAACAAAGTCGGTGCGGAAGAACTCGCGAGGTCCTGCAAAGGGGGTTGTTGCGAGGTCGAAGCCCCATTGTCCGGAGAGCAAAACAGCTCTAGACAAGTCGAGGTTTCCGGATAACGCGTCTGACTCGGAATCGTAGACATGGAAATGACTGCGCGGAGAGAGCGTATTCCGGTGAATGACTTCGACATTGCTCCAATCTGGCGTGCGCTGGGGAGTTGTGCTGTTTTGGCTCGTCGCGATGGGAGCCCTTGCCTCTCGGTCATGCACTTGGAGACGTGTGTACCCGACAATCAAGTCGTTCTGGCTAGGCAATTCGGGCATTGAGATATCCTGCGAAGTCGTCATGGCTAATAATAAGCCATGCTATCGAACGGTGAGCGATGGGGAAGTGTGCATCGCATGGCTCAGGTACGATCCATTAATATTGTAAGCCACCACAGGCTTGGCAAGAGGGGTAAACCCCTTGTCCAAGGTGGCACGACCAAATCCTTCATCATGGTCAAACGTCGACAGTGTTGGGACGTAGATGCGTGCTGTTCTAATCCTTGGTGCTCGCAGTATTAACGAGAGAGGGGACAATCGATATACAGTAGAGAAAAAAAGATGAGAATGGAGTGGAGAAGTGACTAGAGATAGGAAACGGACCTAGTGGCTTGGCACACGTGATGTAGCTGATGAATACACCATCAGGTTGGACAGACTCTATAGCTTCCGATCCACTGCGTTTTCAAATCCTCTACCTGTTCGTGTTCTTCTCGGACTTCAAAACCAGGAACAATAACCCCGAGAATGACCGAGCCATGTGACCAAAACAGGACTGGACATGGCATACGAATGCCAACTGTCTGTGCCTCTGGTAAATCGCTTCAAGTTGAAAAAGGCGCATTCTCACATTGCAAGTATCAAAGGTTAACTTATCAGGCTACAGCCTTAGATTACCAGTACAAGATATTTCGGAACAGGTATAATAAAACCTTTCAAAGATCAAAGTGGATCGATCGAGTAATAACAAAAATAAAAAGGTACATAGGTACAAGTTCAAAGAGTCATGAGGATATACCCACTCAGCACCGTATGTCCCCGCCCCAAAAAAAGATAAATGCAAGATGTCAACCATCATCCTGCTCCATATGAGCATTACCTACAAAACCAAAGCATACACGAGGACCACCACACCCGCTAACCACCCTAAACTGACCCTCGTGGCTGCATTTGCAGTGGTCATCAACGCATCATCCGTAAACTTCTCACCGCCCTTCTTTTGCCCACCACCAGAAACACTCGTCGGAGCCCCCGTACTACCCGGCACACACCCTTTAACACCCATGCCCGCGCCTGCAGTCGAGTTCCCACTAGTGAACATGCGGTCTACCACGCCCTTCCACACCATGGTGACATCGTTGATCATGGGCGCAGTGTAGAACATTCTACAGTCAGCAGCCTCGTAGATGAATTCGAGGGGTGTCCCTGACGTGTCGTCGCGGCGCAGATTGTCGCGAAGGTTTATGCCGCCGATGGCGGTACCATCATCAGAGTAGGCGGAGCGCGTGAAGAGGGTTGGAGGGAAGGCGGTCTTGCCGAGATCGGTCTGGTTCCATTGGCGTTGTTGGTCAGGGCTGCCGAGACTGTGATCGAGGGTTAGCACTGGAGGGCAAGCAAAGAGTAAACGAATATGGATGGAAAGAAAGGATATGTCCGAGGGAAGTCACGTACAAATACACAACCTGCGCCCTGGTCTGAACGTCCCCCCATTCGAGGTTCTGAGCCCCCTTGGTTCCTCCAATGCCTTGCATAGGGCCGGATTTAGGCTGACCGCCAACTGCGATGGTGCGGACACCGCCTTGGTTCTTGATGAGCTCGGCGAAAATGGTGCAGGTCGAAGAGCACATGCCGTCGTTCAACTATTCGAGGTCAGCTTACTTACTCCAATAATCTATATAGATCGAGACACAAACTTACCATGACCATGTTTCCCGGTTTAAATGGCTGTGGCGTCATTGTTTCATTCGTATTATTCAAGTACCCGATAACCGAAAAGCCCGGATACGTATAACTCACTTCGTCGCTGAAATTATACCTCAGCGTCGTAGTAAATTGATCTCCATTGAGCTTTTGCGGACCATACATCTGATCCCACGACTTGATCTTTTGGTTGTTGGTGTCCAGCTGATGCTGGTAGTTAATACCCGCTATGAAAGAAACGACATCATCCATCGAATTGCCCATGAAATTCTCATCGAAAGCGCTGGCGTTCTTCTGCACGTATGTGTTTCCGTTGTTGAAGTCGCTCGTCACCTGGCCCATGATTTTCAATGCAGGATTATCGCGGTACCGAGTTCCGCCATAGGGATCTTGCTCTTTCATGGGGAAGACTTGCTTGAAGGAGTCGTATCCGAGGATGGCGTTACCGCCGCCGTTTCCTCGGAGGTCAAAGATCATCTTAGTTTTGCCGGCCTTAACGGACATCCTAATGAAGTCGCGCATGGTGTTCTGGAAGCGCTGGACATCGGGCGATTCATAGGAGGGGATACTCAGAACGGCCACGTCTTCGTAGCCGCTGCCTTCAAGGTAATAGCCACCAACGGAGAGATTCGGGTTAAGGATGACTGCTTTGGGGTATCCGGTGTGCGATGGCTGTGCAGTGGGTGTGCTCGAGGCTGTCGAGGTCGTCATCGTCGAGGTCGTCGCGTCGTCTGACGGCCCAGTACAGAACTTCTTGAAAAACGCCGGCCCACTGTTTACTCCCGTGAAATTTGCGAGGACAACAGCCAGGTTCATAACAGAATTGGTGGTACCGTTGGCAAACGACATGGTCGTGTTCGGACCTTGATATTTGCCTGTTCGGAAAGATCCGAGATATGTTTCACCGGAAGCGATGAGAGATTGACTTGGGAAGAGAGCGTTCCAGCGGGTGTTGGCGTCATGGAAGTCAGCTTGAGGTGCAACGGTCATGAGGTATTCTTCAACACCTTGGCCGTTGATCGTGCGGATTGGAGACGGCTTGAACGACGTGTTGTTCTTGGCGAGCATTAGATCGCGGTACGAGTAGATCTCAGGAAGCGAAGTGCCGTCTGCCGAAACTGAGACGAGTTCTGTGCCTGCTGGTCGTTGGAATTGCATTACCCCTGCGAGGATATCAGGTTGCCAGCCAAGATGATTGTCGTACGCGCGGTTGAAGAGGGTGCTGAGATCCGATTGGAATTCGTACTCGTTCCTGTAGCCACCAGATGCGAGTTGTGTCTGCATGCTCTCCATCTCGCCCATGAGGTCGACGGGATCTTCAGTATACGTCGGCGGTGGATTCTTCAGGTAAGCGAGATTCGACTGCCATCCAAGGTATAGCTTCAGATCGTCAATGAGCTTGATGTTACCATCCTTGTCGAGTGGTACTGTTTCCAAACACCGCATTCCCAGCTCGGCTGGGACAACCTTCCTTGCGCCACGTGGCATAGCTGCTACGGCACTGCTGATGACGGCGCATGGTTCCGGTGCGGTCGCTGTTGGCATTCCTGGTGCTGTTGTATTGGTTGCGTCGGTACCAGTGATGTTATCAGCTGTCGCCATTATATCGCCTGCAAACATATCAGGCATATCATCGATTCCAGCGTCGACTTTGGGTACACCATACATTTTCGGCCGTACACGCGCGGAAGCCAGGCCCAAAGAGGCGCCTAGCAGCAGGAGTGAGGAATGCATCTGTGCGGTTCTTGATTCTCCGACTCGTTAGATGGTCGTATTTACTCCAAATCGCAGGTCGAGTGGTACTTTGTAGGTGTCCGGGTCGTTCGAGTGTATATTAATATATTAGATATATCAACAGCGTGCCAGCGCCAGTACGGTGACGATATTAAGTAAATAGATAGATATAAAGAAGATGAGAAATCTAACGCAGAAACGAAGATTGAGGGACGACACAATGAAAAGAAACGCGAAAAAAAAGCGGCCAGGCTGGGAGAGAGTAGCGAACCGGTAGTCCAACTGCAATATTCGCGCGAAGGGGCAGGTGGGCACAAGCTGGGTATTTGCACCTCGACCCCACCGCACCTCCGCCACACCACATCGCTCGTACAAAGGTACCTCAGTCATAACATGCAGCTAGCCTGTAGCATTGGTGTCGCATTGTCAATGCCTGAGCACGAGGCTGGTCGCTAAAACGCGCACCGAAACCGAAACCGTAGACGTTCCTACGCGCGAGCGGGTACCGGCGTCTGGATGATCGTACAAAAGGTATCTGCAGCACGACCAACGATTGGGCGTGAAACAAACATCACGTGAACTGATAAGAGATGCTGAAGCACAGTTCGGATGGAAAGTGTCCGGCTCGCGATGAAATGGTGGAGAAAAGAGGAGTCGAGGCATGAGTGGCATGGTGTTGAGGCGCAATCTGAAGCACGCTTAGCCAACAATAGACTAACCTATGAAAGGGTCCACGGATCGCCGACACAACGGAAACAAACACCAGATGGACGTGGGGTCCAAACTCAGATATAACGCAATTTCATTGGTGTGTCCAAGTTTAGTGTGAATACATGTGTCTGGGACAATGTCCGACAACACGGGGGACATGTTTAACCTTATTTGAATTTTCACCTCTCTACCTACTATGTACGCTTCAGCCACACTCTTGGCCATAAGAAGTTACTTTAATATAGAGTTGCTTCTGGCTCCTCAAAGGGCACATGGGGATAGATAACGTTTGTGCAAGGGGTAGATCAGGAGGTTGGGTAACATTAAGTCACGCCGTATGCTTCCGCTCTTGTTCTTTCCCCGCAATCCACTAGCAGTATCTAATCTACCTAGTATGTAGCGTCATGTTATTTAATCATGTTTGCATTGAATCGCTTATCCAAAGTAGGGCTCTGTGCATTGCTATTCGCCATCCATGTGACCTGAGCACGCCAAGCACGATGACCTGACGGGCACAACGACATGTCAATCACGCCAACAAATCGGGTTTGAACACGAGCGCAATACGAAGAGAAATTCTGCCTTCCCAGTGCTTGATTTAGAAACTAGATGCGAATGTATGAATCCAATCGTTGGATTCAAAAGAGAGTAGAGTAGCTCTCCTAAGAGTCTCCCCTCGGCTCCTCAGGGATGGCCGCATCCTCCCTACTAACGCCCTTCCTCCACCGATACGTACTCGCGACATGCTCTGGCAACGGCCCACTCTGACCCTCCCTCTGGTAAAAGTTCTCTCTGTACGTCCCGCCTTGCACGGCATAGTCCTCCCAGAACAGTCCTCTCTTCCTTAATTCCGGAAGTAATAGTTCAATGACATCGACGACTACATTCAACGTCCCAAAGTCAGCGCGATTCGGTACAATTCAAAAGGAAAAAAGCACAAGCTGCGGCATTGGAGACGAGATGGAGCAGATTGGAGCAATGGAGATACGTACAAGTCCCCGGTTTGAGCGCATAAGCGATGTTGAACCCATCAACGTCGGCTTCGCGCACCCAGCGCTCGAGTTCGTCGGCAACTTGGACGGGTGTGCCGACGGTGGTAGCGCCGAGACCGCCGATGGAGAGGTGTTTTGCTACGGTGGCTTTTGTCCATTTGGGGATGCCGGGGAGGGATTTGGACCAAGCTTCTACTGCGGATCTAGACTTTTCGTCAGTCACGTTGACGAAAGCAAACCTTGGTTTACATATAGCCAGCAGGATACGCGCGGAAGAACAGGATAAAGGGGTTGATATGGTGGTTAGGAGAAAGGGGAACAGATACCTGATCGCATTCGACTGCACATGTCTCAACTCTTCATCCTCGTCATAAACATCCAAATCAATCCCCGTCCACCCGCCGAACAGCGCGAGCGCACCATCCGTACTAGCGTATTTTGAATACTCGTCGTACTTCTGCCGCGCCTCCTCCTCCGTGCGTCCAATAATCGGGCACATCAACGCCAGAAACTTGATATCCTCAGGCTTCCTTCCAAATTCCTTGGCCAACTCCCTCACCTCGGCAATATTCTTGACGATGGTGGATGGAGAGTGACCGCCGACAAAAATAGCTTCGGCGTGCTGGGCGGCGAAGGTTTTGCCTGCTTTGGAGGTGCCGGCTTGCAGGAGGAGGGGCGTGCGTTGCGGTGACGGCTGGCAGATGTGTGGACCAGGGACATTGTAATATTTCCCTTTATGATTGATTTCGCGGACGAGAGTAGGATCGGTGTAGATTCCGCGGGTCTTGTCGAGGATCACAGCGCCATCGTTCCAGGAAGACTCGAAAAGTTTGTACATTACGCGGATGTACTCCTCGGCGATGGCGTAGCTACGACGGTTCAGTGATGGGGATATAAGGGATGGGCGATGGATAGGATGTATACCGTTCATCGTGCTCTGGCTGCTCAGTGTGTCCCAAATTGCGAGCAGCTGAGTCCAGATAGCCGGTCACGATATTCCAACCAACCCGTCCTTTGGTAAGGTGATCAATAGTCGACAGACGACGGGCGAGATGATACGGTTGTTCGTAAGTTGTCGCAACTGTAACACCAAAGCCCAGGTTCTTCGTCACTGCAGCCATTGCAGGGATGACAGCAAGTGGCTCGTTGACGGGCCATTGCGCAGCGTTGATAACAGCGGGATCGAGGCTTTTCTTATACACGTCGTAACCACCCAAGACGTCGGCGATGAAGATGCCATGAAACTTGGCCGACTCAAGCAGCTTCGCGAGGTCCGTCCAGTGATCGACGTCGTTGAAGTTTGCGGAGGTGTCGTCGGGATGGCGCCAGAGACCAGGTGACTGGTGTCCGGAGCACATCTCAACGAAGGCATTGAGAATCAATGCCTTCTTTGGCTTTGAGCCGTTGGTTTCGTTGGATGTCATGGGGAATAAATAGATTGAGATAAGCTGTGCAAGCAAGCGTAAGCAAGCGTAAGTAAAGGAGCAGGATAGGATGAAAAAGAATTCCGGAAAGACTTCCGAAATTCCGAAAGATGAATTTGGAAAGGGAAGAAGGTGGAATTAATAAGCACGCTGAAGTGGGCCTTGGCGTCATTACGAAAATGGGTTGATTGCAACATCCGGGGATCGTGTGTCGTGATGGCGCTAGCGGTCATGGACCACACCGTATTAGGGCTAGCGCTCTCACGTGCTCCTCACGTCGTATGACCCAGCCCGTGCCAGCCCAAGTATAATTCTTCAATTCGACATGATGTCAACGATTCCCATAATACGAGAACCAAGGGAAGAGAGAGACTGGGAAGTAACAAAGGAACGCTTTGGTTCCTGATAGATGGATGCCTTGATCGTTGAAGGAGAACATGGTAGTGGCCTTCTTTCCTATCTTCATTCACACAAGACAAAACGTCAGCGCGTAGAATTACCCAAAACGCTTCTCGGATGACGGATATACGGGTTTCCATCTGATACGGATAATTACGGGTCTTTTACCTCAGATTAACGTAAAGGGCGTCAATGGATTACCATATAATAACGGCCCGGAAGAGATTGACTGACCCCGCGGCTTGATCTACACAGTATGCTACTCTCTTTCTCAACCACGCCCCCCTCATTGGTCCGACTAGTACTCGTTGTCAAAGTCTTTAGTCCTGATCGTTATTCTCACTAGTAATGATGTGCTCAAGATACCATGGTAGCTGCACAGCTACGCCAGTGTAGTGGTTTCCCAGATCTGTGGGCTCATAAGCTGGCAGCCATCCTAATGCTGCAATGCCCTGTATTCTTCGTCTTTTCAACACATGTTTCCCCAGATCTTCTAACTGATCAACGTCCAAAGATGCTTCCCGAATTGGTGGGTCGCGACGAATCCGGTGTCGTGGTACATCCACCGCTGTCCCAGGCTGTGGGGTATGTTGTCGTCGTCGTGATTGGGCTTGTCATCGCCATCAGTAAGTACATACTACACGACCCACACACCCCCTTTAATAAAACGTAGGGTTGATCAACTAATCATTCTTGAAGCCATGATATTTGTAACGAGGTTGTTGAAGCGGACAGTTGGCGAGGACAACCGAAAGACGGAGATGTTCATGACTGCCAATCGCAGCGTCAACACGGGTCTGACTGCATCTGCAGTGGTATCCTCCTGGTTGTGGTCAACCGCTATGTTGGGATCTTCCCTTGTTGGCTATGTAAATGGCGTCTCGGGTCCTTTCTGGTTCGCCGCCGGTTGCTCGCCCATGATCGTATTCTTCGCAGTCCTTGGCATATCCTGCAAACGGAAGATTCCCGAAGCCCATACACTGCTTGAGATAGTCCGGGTCCGGTACGGCGCATCTGCACATATCGTTTACATGTTTCTCTGTCTCGTCAACAACTTGATCGCTGTCGCCAACATGCTGCTCGGAGCCAGTGCGGCTATCACCGCCATGACGGGCATGCATATCATTGCTGCCACATTCCTTCTGCCTGTCGGAGTAGCTCTGTATACCTTTGTTGGCGGAATCAAGGCCACCTTCCTCACCGATTACATCCATACCTTTACAATCCTCATCATCCTCTGCTACTTCACTGTAAAGGCGTTTACATTGGAAGAAGTCGGCTCCCTCGGCAATCTCTACGAACTCGTCAAAGCAGCGGGCGAGCGCTCGCCCGTCGCAGGCAACGAGAAAGGCTCTTACCTCACCATGACTTCCAAGGGCGGCATCCTGTTCGGCATCTTGCATATCGCGGCCAACTTCGGGCTGGTAATCATGGATACCAGCTTCTTCATCAAAGCATTCTCCGCGAGTCCGAAAGCGGTCGTCCCAGGATATGTGGTAGGCGGTATTGCTTACTTTGCCATTCCCTGGTGCTTAGGAACATTGGCGAGCTCAGTTGTTCTAGGCTTGGAGAACAATCCCGTGTTTCCAACATACCCTCGGGTGAGTGATGCTGAATCTCTGCTCTCTCGCGGAGGCACTTCACTGACACCAAATTAGCGCATGACTTCTGCCGAGATCTCGGGAGGACTGGTGCTCCCATATTTCGCCATGACCATCGCCGGCAAAGGTGGCGCTGCCGCGATCCTGATCATCACCTTCATGGCAGTGACTTCCACCCTCTCTGCACAGGTCATTGCAGTATCCTCAATCATAAGTTTTGATATGGTGAGTATTGTCTAGTCACGTACCTGTTTGGAGTACATGCTGATGACCACGCAGTACCGAACGTACTGGAATCGCAATGCTACAGATCAGGACGTCATCCGGTGGTCCCACTACGGAGTCGTCTTCTTCGCACTGCTCGCATCCGCCTTCTCTACCATGCTCCACTACGTTGGTGTCGACCTTGGATGGACTCTATACATGCTCGGTGTGCTGACCTGCCCTGGTATATTTCCCACGGTATTCACCATCCTGTGGAAGCGACAGTCAAAGGCCGCCGCAATCATATCACCTCTGCTCGGCATGGCCACAGGAATTGCAACCTGGCTCGGGTCCGCGTATGCTCTGTATGGCACTGTGAATATAGTAACCACGGGTGCTACAGTCCCTTGCGTGTGGGGAACTGTCGTGTCTGCCTTCTCGCCGCTGCCCTATTCAGTAATCATCACATTGTTCAAGCCCGAGAACTTTGACTGGGCCGATTTTCGGAAGGAAAAGCTCGCGTTTGAGGCTGAAACAAGTTCCATCAGCGACCGGCGCAACTCTTCGGTTGCACGTGCCGACATCGAGCCCATCCCCGAGTTGAGCGATGCAGATTCTCAGCAGCAGTTGAAGCGATGGGGTCGCATTGCAGCAATCTGGGCGCTTGCTACGTTTCTTGGTCATTGGGTCCTATGGCCACTGCCAATGTATGCCTCGAAATATGTCTTTGGGAAAGGCTTCTTCGCTGCGTGGCTCGTAATTGCAATCATTTGGCTGTGGGGGACATTGTTTATGGTGGGATTCTATCCCATCGTGGATGGAAGATACCAGCTTCTAACCGTATGGAGGGCGATAAGAGAAGGTCGGCATCGCAAACCGATGACGGACGAGAGCATTAATGGAAGCAGTGGAAGCGGGGAAGCAACGCCGAAAATTGTACAAGGTAAGGTTGGTTAGACAAGGAGAAAGGAGAAGGGAAAAGGGGAAAGGAATTTTTCGTGTTGTTAGATGAGGAAGTCAATGCTTTTGATAGATGGATGCGCCTGGGACGTCTAAGAGTTGTGGGAAGCTGAAGTATACTTGTGCAGTGCTCTCTTTTTGGTAATGATGAAAGTATCGTGTGTTGGATATTCTCGGTGCGTGTGGCGAGCCAGAGATAGTTCTATCCTTCCGCGGCAGGTCAAATTAGACGAAAAGCTGATGGAGTATTGATGGATTGTTGATGGAGTATTGATGGATTGTTGATGGAGTATTGATGGATTGTTGATGGAGTGTTGATGGATTGTTGATGGAGTGTTGATGGAGTGTTGATGTGGAGTGTTGATGTGGAGTGTTGATGGAGTGTGGGACGAGGGTTGGAAAGCATGGACCCTAAACGCCAAGCGGTGGCACTGCTGCGCCACCATCTTCACCTTCCGAAACACAGCAGCTCATCTGACGTCACCCTCTGCTCACCTCACCACATAACAGCAACCATGGCCGTGGCCTTTGAAGCAGAGACTTCCACTTAGACAACAACCTCAGATCAAATCGAATATAATGAACCCACATCGCCCACCACCAACACATCGTCTGCCCTTCTTCCGCCGACGCGGAGCTCCCCGTGTAGAGCCGGAGCCAGGACCAGACAGTGAACAGACACCCACAGACGACACTATGGGAGCTGCAGCATCAAAGGCGCCATGGACTCCATCGTATGCAGACGTCCGTGTCGCGCGCGCGATACTCAAGACCCTAAAGCTACCTACCGAACTGACCCTCGATATCCTCGATCGCGCACGCTATTGGCCGACACGCGAGTTTGGCGGCTATGCTGCGTCTGCACAAGCGGGGGCGAGGATTATTGGGTTGGTCAATGTCATGAGTCCGGGTATTGGGCGCGAGTTGGGAGCCAACAAGGACGAGGTTCCGAAAATCAAGGAGATTGAATTCAATATCAAGAGTCGAGACCAGGGCTGGACGTCTCAGGGAACTGAAGGTAGGTCAAGCGCTTCAATCAATTTCGTGAGATCGATTAGACAGTTGAGCTGATGAACTAATAAAGGCACTTATAACACATCGTCCTGGCTCGAAGTTTTTATCCTACGTCCAAGAGCCCTCGATGAGGGCACCCACGATCTAGCGCCCGACCTTGTCGGTAGAAACAGACTGTATCCAAATATTAAGGACTTCCAGGATACGGCTTACAAGTATGGCTGGCACCTCATTTCGCGACCACCTTCACCCGAACAGGATCCACAGAGCGAGGAGGAATTTGCGTGGCATCTCCAGGCGAACAAGGTAGCGTCTCGCGACACAAGGCCTTATAACATTGTCTGGGCCGAGGATGGCCATACTGGGAACGAAGGTTCGGGGAATGGCGAGGGATTTGTGAAGATCCTGCAAGAGGGTGATCAAGTTGTGGTTCTGGGGAGGGCAAAGGTATGTCGAGAAGTCATCTACTGTTCGAGTGACTTTGATGCGTCTTTCTATCCCAGTAAAATTGGAATCTGGAACGGTACTGACAGATTTGTGTAGTACCCTGGCTGGGCTTGCCACGTGGATGATGTCAAGGTAGCCGTCCGGTACGGCTTTTGATCACGTGCACCCATCATTCACGCATGCGCACGGCCCACATTCCTCTTTCCAGCTTTCTGTTCTCGGTTTACAGCTGGGAATGCTGGTCTTGTCTCATTCCTATGGATACTCTTCTTCTTGCAACTCTTCCTAGTATTGACAAGACATCAAAGATATCAAGTAGACATCAGTTTCTCTGAGTCTGTCAGAACTGCCATGGTGCATGTGAAATCAGAGCCCGATTTGGGAAGATGTTGTTGCAATAGGCGACACCCTTTCTCCGCAGTGACTCCGCATCGTTCGCTCGAGATTGCCCCGCATCTTGCCCTGCCCCACATGCCTAATCATTTCCCTAATGTCAATTACCTGTTATATCACCGCACCCAAGTTGTGTTGTCCACCATCAGAACAATCTCATGCGCGTGCGTAGGGCTTTTCAATTCAGTTCACCAACTTGCATACTAAATGACGCCGGCCTTCTCGTTCGGCCTTCATACAACTAACTCTAGCAAATGATCAAAGGGCGCCAAAGTTCAAACAGATCACAACGAACATAGCAACCCGGACGAACAAATCTAGCCATGTCCGATACAACCTCCAACCCCAACTTCCCACCGGGCCCATACCCCCCAGGCCAACACATCATTCCCCCACCCCGTCCCCTGTCTCCTGCTACATCGGGGTACCGGCTCAACCACCTCATGCTACGCATCACGGATCCCGAGAAAACCCTAAGATTCTACAATGACTGCTTTGGGATGCATGTCATTTTCATTTTCAACGCGGGCCCATGGACGATTTACTACCTGGGGCCGAGGGATGTCGGTACGTGAGGCGAGAAACGAAAAGGGTAGATGGAGATGCTGATGACGACGACAGATATTGCGACAACAGGCGCTGCCACCGGTCTGTTGGAACTCTACCACATCCCCTCCGACACCTCTCTCACGTCTTCTTACGCGTCCGGGAACTCCTACTCTTCTCCCTCCTCCGTAGGTTTCGGGCATATCGGGTTCACAGTCCCTGATGTCTCCCTCGCGCTTCAACGCGTTGTGGACTTTGGGTACGAGATTATCAAGCCATTGGGCGAGGCGGAGGAAAAGACCATGGGTGTTAGTAGTAAGGTGGTTAGTGGGCAGGTGGGGGAGGTCGTGGAGGGGTATAAGAAGGTTTTTAGACAGTTGGCATTTGTTAGGGATCCGGATGTGAGTATTTTTGAGAAAGGGGGAGTGGGGTGAGGGAGGGGTAGCAGCAGGGGCAGGAGGGGACGAGGAAACGACGCTGACGTGTTGTAGGGATATTGGGTCGAGATTGTGCCGCAGGTTGTTGTATGATTGCGAAATGCGGCCTTTCTGGCGGCGATTACAAGGTCGCCGAAGTTTGAAACCACGTCAAGTTTCCACGCACAGGGGAGGTTACAAGATAATCATCAAGCTTGTATATTGTTCACCATCGCAAGACTTATTGGACTGCCCTCTTGTAAATGGACCCATTAATTGTAACTTTCCCAAGATCTCCTGATCCAAGCGTGGCTCAGACATGTTATCAATCCGTTTTTACGTCTTTCATGGTCGAGCACCATGCTATCGCAACGTTGGAAAGCATCGGTGCATCAAAGAACCAATAAATTCAATTCCAAGACTTTTCAGGAGCCAGTGAAGAGGATGATTCCGAGACCGAGACCGAGACAAACAAGACCTTTATTCGGTTAGCAAAGGTTTCTACGTAATCCAAAGAGATATATCACATGAAGAGGACATATTTTCATGGACAGAAGTCCCGGCTAGAAAATATGCCTTTGTGACTCTAGCCCTTCGGCTCTTCTTCCTTCTTGTCGATCTTGGTTAAGTACTTGTCCGGCTTGCAAGTCTTCACCGATTCCTCTCGGACAATCGAAAAGGGACGAGTGCGTTCTGGATATCTCTGCATGTATGCCAGAACAAGCTCGTGCATGAAGTCTGGGTGTCGGTTCTTCTCATCTGTGGCGATACAATCGTGCTTTGGACATTGCACATGACAGTCTACTAGAAATCGACGCATTGGGTCTCCAGCAGACGTGCCATCATAGAGAATTGAAACTAGCGAGCCAGAGGGATATGTATACTCTCCGTTTTCTCTAGTCTTAGAAATGACTGCTTCGGCAACCAAGTTCTTGCTTTCCACATCAAGAAGCTTCTCGGCTAGTACGTAGACACGAAGTAGGCGCGCATATTCCTCGCCGTGGTCAGCCTTGGTGGTCTTAGTACGCAATCGACCCGTGTACACCATGTGTAGCCAGAGCTCAAAAACCTCCGCGTCGTCGTGGGGTAGAATGACCGTTCGATCCTGGGATTCCGCCCAATTTCCATTCAGAGCGACCTTGAAGAAGGGAGATCGGTTGCAGAGAAGGGTTTTGTAGACCATGAACATTTCCTGGCAGGTTCGTGTTCCAACTAAAACTACGACCAGCTCGGACTCGACGAAGCTGCGAGAAGTACGAGTAAGCTGGATGTTCAAATAGGGCGGACAACCCAGACGCCGGTACCCACCTAGGATCCGATTCGCGTGAAACGCGGATGTCCTTGAGAGTAGCCATCTCAAAAGACGTGAACGGTGAAGGCTTCCTTAGTACCCTTTTCCCCATTAGTTACAAGCAATTTGGGCGTGGTAGTTGTCGTGTGTTGTATACAGGTGATTGATAGGTGATCCTTCCTCCACAGGTGGAGTACTCCTTCACATGTGTAGGGGACTCCTTCACATGCAAGTATAATACCTTCCTCGAACAGAGGACTTTGGCACAGAGTAACGCCAAGGCTCCTATCTTTCCCGCCTAGAAACTGCAGGATATCAACGTGGAAGAGAGCGGCGAACGGTGAGGCAAGAGAGACCGGTGAGGATCTTCATCACAGAAAATTTGAGTCTATTCCTTGCGCGCTCCCTCTCTCTTCCACCTTTTCTCACGGCACACATCTTTTCTCACGATACTACAGCACCATAATTATGGCGTCTTCAGAGGATGCCCGTGTCGCTGTATCATACACATCAGAGTAAGTAACCTTCACTCAAGCTATTTCCTCACCTTTCACCCGCCTAACAACGTAGGTTTCTGCAAACTTCAGCAGTCAAAATCGTCGTCTCATCGGGCGTCCACCAAGAAGAGTTCTTCATTCACCAAGGATTACTTTGCGATCGATCGGAATTCTTCAAGAAGGCACTGAGCGGCGCCTGGAAGGAGGCGGAAGAGCGAAAGGTGGTGCTGCCCGAGGACGATGCGGCGACATTCGCCCTATATCAACAGCTCTTGTACACCAATGCCCTTCCAGTCAAGCAGGAAATCCAAGAAACATGTCAGACAAACAAATCGGAGCGTTGGAAAGCGCAGTTGGAAGAAGAGTACAAATGTCTCAGCAAACTCTACGTCCTAGCGGAGAAGCTGGTGGATCCTAAAACAAAGAGGGTCACTCTGAACGCGCTCGAGGCACAAGCAGTTGAGAAGATCGATTCTAGAAACCTCTACCCAAATCTCGAATGCGTGCGCATCATCTATGCTGGCACCGTTCTGCATAGCCCGGCTAGGCAACTGCTGGTCTCCTTTTACAATGACCACGGAGACGCCAAGTTTCTCTACGACAAGGTAGAAGACGTACCTAAAGACTTCTTGTACGATCTGGTAGCGGCGATGTTAGCTCGACGTCCTCTGCGAATGACTATGGATGCCGAGCTTCTGATCAAAGACAATCAGCTGGAGATGAAAGATCAAGAGATCAGCCAGAAGAACACCGAAAGTGACAAGGTCAAGACGCAACTGGCCGAGGCAAATACAAATGTGGAAGCACTGAAAGAGAAGCTCAAGGCCCTGGAGACATCACCGACAACGAAGAAGAGCAAGTGAAGGGTCTACAACGCTTTAGTTGTTCATGTCAGGAGGGCAAACCGGATATCTTACATCTCTACCAGAAGCCCAGAAAGAGACTATACGCGTGAGGATGAACATTGCGTAATCGTAAAGGCAACATTTTATTACCGTCCAAGCTCGTTACTGAAAAAAGGATAAATTGAGCAAAGTCATTGTCTTCGAGTAGTGCCACTCTGAAATCTGACTGTGCTAGAACAAGTGTAGCTCGCTATTGCTATCCCAACAATGTGACTGATGACGATCTAATAGACAAACATTGACCCAAGCCTTAACAGTTGGTCGACTCAACCATTGTCCTTTACGGTCCCGGCCAAGATTTCTCGCGCTGAAGTCAATCCACTCGCCATGCCTTGTATCCAGCCCACGCGATGATTTTCTCTAAAAGCACTACACTATCAACTGATTAGAAACCCACCCATTTTATGGACAATCCCGTCTTGGGGTCGAACACGGATTCTTCTACCTCTCTCTCTCCAGCAGATGTACAAGTGCCTGCTTCAATTAGTGGCGTATATATACTAGAACTCCTAGTCTTCTCTTCGCTCCCATGTCCATGGTTGTCGTCGTCCACCAAGGTTTATTCTGCCCCCTCGATCCCCTTGCTTCACGAAAGCACTCAGCGGCGATTGTAAGGGCGCAGAGGACAAGTGCGTGGTTCTTCCCACCAATGATCCCGCCGCCTTCGCCCATTACCTCGCCTTGCTTTATTGCATCTGTTAGATGGAGGCTGGGCGTGGTCAAAGCCGTGCCTCCTTCGAGTCAGAGCTTTACTCTCTCTTTATCTACAGGAATTGCACTTGGATTAGAACATCATGTACAACATACGTTATTGTCTATCGTAGTAGCATCAGCCTCCCACATAAAGACGTCGAACCTTCCGATGCGGGCACTATCGACAATCCTGACTTCGAAGTTTGCGAACTGTAAGTCTTCGCGGAGACTGTCATCGATCACAAAGGCTAGCGTCGCATTCTTATTGCTTTGCGCAACCTATTTCTCCCAGATTCCCCTCACGAGGCGCTCTGTGCTCCCTCAGTGGATGATGTTAACATTGTTCGTGATGGAACTATAGAGAAAGATCAGGCTCGCTCCCTGTTCGTCGGCATATGCTCAGCTTGCAGAGCCTTATCGATGGAGGTCAACGCACTACGGTGGTGAGCCAAAGAGACGCAGACCAAACGAGCATTTTCTTCTTCAATTTATGCGTCCCTACGGTGCATATTTAGGTAAGTTTAATGTACTTTGTACAAACAGAACTTTTGAATTCATAAATCTTAGTCTTAATGACTCACCAACGTTCGTGTCTTCTTACGGTGCTGGGTGTACTGAATGCGGTTTAACCACGTTGCACAATGCAACGACACTGCGCTTCCAACGAGACATACCGACTCGCTGAGGAGACTAGTTGTCACTGGAACGCTGGAAAATCCCGGGAAAGATGGGCGTACTGTCGGTGACTTATTTTCACAATGTCCGGCCTTTGTTACTTCTTACACAACGTCTAGAAGATTCCACACTGTGTGAGGTTGAAGAATTGGAGAGCATCATGGATGAAAAGGCTCCCGATTAAATTCTGCATCTTATCACGTGTTAAGTATGGTAAGAAGGGGCGACTTTGTTGTACAAATCACTTGGTCTTCAAAAGTGCACTTCGATTGACGTGAAATGCTACCTCCTCGACGGTACGACGTTCTGAGCGATGATGTGAGTGATTTTGTAGAGGTTGCGTGCGCCGTCCTCCACCGTCGACGTGACAAGTAACCAAGTCCCCGTTATTAATTAGTCTCAGAGTAAGGCCTAAGACGTGTCCTTTGCCACTGACTCTGAGTACTAACTACTGAATGGAGAATAGTCTTGTGTGGGTCATTTGTGGTGCTGCCAAGATTAATCGTGAGTATGTTCTCGCTGTGGGCATTGAGTCCAACCACTGCACCTGTGCGGACTCGGGTATGGTATTGAACTATCACTATTTCCCGCACATCATTGAGTTCCTTCATCACTGACTGTTTATGAATGTCTTCCTGACGGTCTACTGAGTGATTTGTGCATGCAAAAAAGCTTGTTATAGAAGTAGTCATAGCACGTTGTGTCATGGATAGCCCAGGGGGGCTATGCGCTCAGTGGACTACCCAATCGGCAATGACGCAGTCATCCACACACAGACCTCCAAAGTGAGTTGTTCAAGGACAATGACCATGTTCCAACTCCTCGTGACTCATCAACAGACATTATAAAAGACAACGTCGAGGGCTTTGTTCTTCTTCATCAATAACATCCACAAAGAGCTTGCGTTTCGGCACAGTATCTTCACATTCAAACTTCCTGAAAGGCACAAGCACCAAATCTATCTTCACATTCAAACTTCCTGAAAGGCACAAGCACCAAATCGGTCAACCTCGATCACTGCAAGGTCAACCCCTACTATACCCAAAATGCGCTGTTCACATTCTCAACATGACCGTATAGTCAAGCTTGACACCATGGCTTTAACGAACGAAGAGGAGGCGGCCTACCGTGAGGCTCGCGAAACAATTGCAATCAAGATTGCCGATAAAATTGTATCACCAGTTGTGCAACCTATCTGGACGAGTATTTATGATCTTAACTTAAAGAATGTTTCTCTGGAAGCAAGGGTCACTCCGGGTACATCCGACAAGCTTCCGATCCACTCGGCAGGTTCTCTCAATTCCCTGGACCCAAGCGCCACTATGGGTACTTCCAACCAAGTCCCGATCCACTCGCCAGCTTTTCTTCATGCGCTGGCTTTGCACGCCAAAAGGTCCCACCAGGAAAAAGATGTTGATCCGTTAATCTTTTCCCGTTTTGAGCTCCGTTTCACGCTGAGGAAGAATACACGTTAAGGAAGAATAACCGTTTCGTGTTGACATTCCGCGGGAATACTGGGACGCAAGTGCAAGGGGACCAAGAATCTTTGCGATTTAAGGTTGATATGTGCTCAGCTGGATGTTGATCAGGGTTTATTTTCACTCAATTTAGGCGTCTGTATCTCTATTCGGGTTTCATTTTGTCCTAAATCTAGGCGTGTGTAATCTTGCTGGGTAGTGGGTCTGAACTTTTGTAGCTTGCTTCATCCTCTGGTTATATGATTTAGATACCCCTCAATAGGAAATATTTGGTGGAATTTCACTTATTCCATGGCAACGATGTGAGAGCGGGATACGGTCACATGACGAAGCTTGGACGTGTCCGAAGCGGTGCCACACTCTAGTCAGAGCGTTGCGCCTTATCAATCTTAGGGCAACGCTACTTCAGATCCATTATCGTGAATATATATATATATATATATATATATGAATTGTCTCTCTCACTACATATGTCTTACAAATAATCACTAGCTCAACGCATGGATTGTAACTGCCAGGCCTTGGTTCGGAACAGACCTTTTCGCTTCGTCATGGTATGAGTTGTGTTGATTAACAGGGTGACCCATCTATCGGCTATTCCGAATAGTCAAGAACGTAGATGTTATGTAAGTTTCAAGGCCGACTATAGATGACTTGTAGTTTCAACAGACCCGCAGTCGTAGGGCCAGGGCCTCTGTGTAACCCGTTCTCAGCGCTACTATTATCGGTAAGCTGGCGCCACTCTGCGCACAACCACCTCTTTCGGCTGGCGAGCTTGAAATCGTGATATCATCACGACCTATCACTTATGGGTATCTATAAATAGACTCGTCGAAGCGCGGTAGAAAAACGAGGCTTCCACGTTGCTTCTCTTTCCAATCGCAACGACGCACACGAAAGGCTCCCGGTGAATTAATTCTGTGTGGCATACTACATTGCCTTTCCGCAACTTCGCACTGTTCAGGCTACAAGACACTTCTTGGGACAATATACTCGAGCTTAAGATATCCAATTAAAGGCTTAGCACGAGAAAGCAGTCTGGGATGATGTTTGTGTCTCTCAGCACAGGATTCTACTAGAAATGAGATCGCGGTGAAGTACGAGTGTAGATTGCAGAGAACATCTTACTCGCCATTTTTTCAGAGGAATCACACTTCAATAAATGAATCATGAACATTACTCATATCATTCTCCTATCTTACATCACCCATCTTATAATAAACACAAGTTCTCAATGCCACTAGAACAACAAGCAGAAAAGAATGGCCGCCGATGTCCCACTATACAACCTACAGTACATCTTGTTGAAGAAACACTCTCTAAAGGTATCCTTCACTTGTGAAGAACTATCGCACTTGGATCGTATGCCAGCCTACTAGGACCAGCTATCATACATGATGCAACTCGGTGTGACGCAGATGTAAAATCACCTGTGCGCGCGTGAGCCATGCGCCAAGACAGTGAATCGTGACTGTACAATAACACCTCACATGCATGGAATACTTGTATTAAGGGAACGCAGTGGTAACTATTTATTAACGAGAAACTTCCTCTCGCATCAAGAAGAGGTAGCATGGCACACGATCTACATGTTTGCATTTGACTATCACGGCGAAATGAATTACATTACTCAGGGCTTGTGAGTAGATAAGAGTCAAAAGTACAGCGAAGAAGAGGATTCGTTTGCTCTTCGTACCTCATATGAGTCTTTTTTTCTTTCCCAACTTGACTCCTCCTTTTTTCTTGGTCATAGCTCGACGATGAGTTGTCAATGTGCCAGTATAAAAAGCTGGGATTTTGCGCCCTTACTTCGTTCTTCCTTCTGCACTCTCTATCTTCACACCAGCATCCACTGTCGGTTATAGACTATCTACTTTATATCAAATCATTATTGCATCACTGCCGCATTACACAGCTACCTTGCCAACCTATACCCTTTCCACGCGTCCAAGGATTCTCGCCATGAATACTCCGGTTGTAGACTTGCCTCGAGAGTGCGCCAACTACACGGACGAGGAGGAAGCCAACTTCAAAAAAGGCCGTCTTGCAATCGTAGCTGAACTCCAAGAGGGCGATCTACCAAAGAACGGTCCATCGAGTTACAGAGTGATGGGAGACTTTAACACTGTCTATAATGTTAGGAACACAACTGTGGAGGGCGGCAACGTAAAGTTGATGGATTTGCGAAATCTGATATCTTGGCCATCTGGTTATATAGATACGAGATGGGAAGACCTCTGGAGAGGGCTTCAGAATCTTGCCGAAGCGTCACACCAGCAGGAAACGCCAGAGGATCCTGTCAATCGGAACAGATTCTACTTTGTTTTTGTAAGTTTGTAGTCGGCTCGGATGTATGAAGATGTCTGACTAATCGATATCTGTGTAGGATAAAGCCTAAACATCAACGGGTTGACGATAGGCAACACCAAAGCCTTCACCAGGGCCTGAAACACCCTATGCTTGGCCGGACGGATGTGTTGTCTCTCCATTCTGAATTCTGAGATGGACTGGGGGGGGGGGGAGACAATTGACGTGGGGGGAAACAGGACATTCATTTTGTGACTAGATTAGATCGGATCAGATTAGACTGCTTGATCCTTCAATGATATAAATTGGAGAATTGATACCATGCATGCAAAGGTTGAAGAGGGTTGAGTGTCACGAGCATCTGACACGAGATGACAGCGCGCTTGAGATTTGAGATCCACCTACCCACTCATCGTAATCCTCATACTCACTATCCTCCTAGTCCTCGTCTTCGTCCTCACTATCGTCATGCATACGCGTGTCATGTCTCGAATTCTTACATTGTACGCGGCAGTTTTCTTTCCTGGATATTCATTCCAATGGTGTCCTCCTGTGTGGCTGCTTTCAGCTCCTAAATGCGACAGTATGATAGAGATGGCGTCATATACCAAGATGGAAAGTTCAACTTCAGGTGGTTGGGAAGATGCTTAACGCGAAACACGGACTCCACATATCGATCATCTCTTCGTCCTTGTCGAGTTGGTCGAATACGTTGTACTAGAGCTCTGCTGGTAGGTATGAGAGGGTTCGGTAAGCCATAGCGATGATGGCGTGTACAAAGGATTTGGCGTAAAATCTCGCGTGAAAGAAGACGTTGTGTGAGGAGGAGACGTCAGAACACTACAGGGCAATGCTTGCTAGTCAGGCCCACAGAGAGGTAGGTGTATTGAACTAGGCAACTTGTAAGCTTGTGAAGATGGACGATGTACATAAGCGTCGCGAGGAACATTGATCTGACATGGATCTATCAGCCAGGGCCCCTTACCAATATTACATAGCGTGGTAGATATTCTAGCGTAATAACTAATAAATAACCGGTATCCATCCATCAAGACCAACCAACCCCTGCATATATATATATTTACCCACAACCCCAAGACGAAACCCAACATTGCCAGCCCTTGTTGATGATAATAGCTGAAATACACTAATACCTTTAGTATCAATATCCCCCTTACTAGACGCATACTATCATAAAAAGAAGAAAGGTGATTATTTATTATGAACGGTGTCAAATATACACATGAACAAAAACAACAAAACCAACAACAAAACAACCACCACACATTTATCGATACTAAAAACCCTTCCAGCTTCTTACTCTCTCTCTCTCTCTCTCTCTCTCTCTCTCTCTACTAGCTCAAAGAAGAAGAAAAAAAGAAAAAAAAGAAAAAAAAGAATACAAGAACAAACCAAAAAAAAGAAAAAAGAAAAAAGAAAAAAGAAAAGAAAAGAAAAAAAACCTCCAACACCCAAAAAAGGCTCCGATGACTGTTTGTTCCCATGGACGAAGACGGACTGACTCGGCGGCAATCAAAAGAGGCCAAAAACCAACCAAACAACGACAACAACATATCAACTAACATTACGCAGAAAAAAAAAAGAGCCAAGGTGATGGATGAATCGCAAGACGAATATGGCAAGCCAAGCCAAGCCGGCAGCAGGGGGGGGGGGGGGCCATGTTTTGAGACGTGACTATAATCATATATAACATGTAATACATACATACTCTGTCGGTAATTTCTCCTTACATGCATGCATGCATGAGAGATGGTGCACTGGCCTGAGAGATGCGAGTGTTTCCTTTTCAATTGGTACAAGGCTTGAGTAATATCGATAATTAATATCTGTCTACTACTGGGAGATTATCTACATACACATGTTCGCGTTGATGCGGTGCTTGGAACAAGTCTATATATATATATATATATATATATAGACAAAAATGCAGGGCAGCGGACAAGAAGAGTTAGTTGGTTAGTTAGTCAACGAGAAGAATATTACATGGAATTGATATTACCTTCATATATGGCCATCTGCATTCTACGACAAGCACAATCACCAAAGCAAAGCAAATCCAAACACATAGTAATAATTATTATGCAGAAAAGGGACCAGAATCCCAATGCAAATCAGTCCAAAAAATTTTTCGAATTCGCATTCATGTGAAGCGTTGTCATCCGGAAGAAGGTAGTTATATATCTACAAAAAAAAGAAGAAGTGGCAAACGCGGTGCCCGCTATCGTAAGAAAACACCAACCCTGCACCAAGTGGCACAAAAAAGAGGTCGGACTACTACACAGTAGCAATAGGATTCTCAACATCCAAACAACGTTATCCAAAAAAAAGACTTCCAAAAACCAAGGACTAACCTCACGACGCCGGGCCATGCAATAGTAGTTTAGCCTGTCCGCCAAGACGCGGGGAGAACAAGGGTTGTGTGGGTGAGGCGCTTAAGCAGACACGCACTGGGAGTAGTAGGGGTTCCACTGCTTGCAGACGAAGCTGTCAGCGCACCCAGTGGCGCCAGTGTAGTTGCTTCCACCACATTGTCCGTACTTGGCGACTGAGCCTGAGCCAGTGGCAGGGGCGGAGGTAGCGATAGGTGCGGAGGTAGCGATAGGTGCGGAGGTAGCGATAGGAGAAGCAGTGACCTGGCTGGTGCTGGTCTTGACAACGGTGACGAGAGTGGTCTTGACATTCACAACAGAGGAGACTGCAACGGGCGCGGAGCTGACAACGGGAGCGGCAGAGGGAACAACGGGAGCCGCAGAGGTAGCAACGGGAGCGTCAGAGCTAGCAACGGGAGCGTCAGAGGTAGCAGCGGGTGCAGGGACGGCAGAGGTAGCAGGGACGGCAGAGGTAGCGGCGGCGACGGCAGAAGTAGGGGCGACGGCGGAGGCAGCGGGGGCAGTTCCGCTAGCACCGTCCCAGACAGCGGGGCCGGGGATGGGGTAGCTGGTGAAGGTGTTGTAGATGTCGAACAGGATACCGGCATCAGTGGCGGTGTATGTACCCGGGATGGCGACACCAGCGGGGAGGGTCTTAGCACCAGAGGAGGTGACCTTGAGTTGAACGCACTCCATGTAGAACTGGGCACCGGAAGCGCGGTTGGCCTCGTGGAGGGCGATGATCTCGTCGCGGAGGAGGTACTCGCCGGCAGCGAGGTCGGGGAGGGTGATGTCGTGCTTGCCCTTGTTCGTGATGAGGGTGTCGACAGCCCAGACACCGGCAGAGTAGCCAGTCTCAGCAAGCTTAACCCAGACATCACCAGCACCGTCGGAGGCGGTGGGGGCGATGTAGGTGAGGATGGGACCATGGTGGGATGAGGCAATGATGTCGTCGGAGTCGGAACGAGCATCGTGGTGCCACTCGATAGTGATCTTGTCACCACCCTTGACTTCGATGGTCTTGGCCGTAGCGGCGTTGTTGACATTGCACGTCATGCTAGCCGAGGTGACATCGGTGATGGGGTTGTTGTTGGGAGGGGATCGGATGTAGCCAGCAGCGCTGTTTCCGAGACCCTGGTCGACACCGTTGACCCAGATAGCATTGATGGTGGTGTGAGCAGCAGCCATCTTGGCACCAGCGGCCAGAGCAAGAATAGTGGAAGATCTCATTTTGAAGACGTTGAAAGTGTTTGGTGAGGAGGAGGCGAGAAGTTGTTCAAAAGTTTCTGACGAGAAGGGATCAAGTGAATGAATGTAAGACGAAGGGACTTCGAAAGGGCGCAAACTGTAAAGAGTGTGTGAAAGAGAACTGATGAGCTTCAAGCGTGCCTTTCCATGCATGGGCGAAGTGCCATTCTTATACGGAGCGCATATTCTCCTGCCACTCGTTCCCTCGGCGGCCATGACATGGTAGCGCGGTCCTTTGCAGTTTGTGGCACCGGAATTTGGCTGCAGCCAAGCAAATGCATTGGAATCCAGCGTGCACTAGCATGGCGTAGCAGCTGCAGAGGTTTGCAATGAGGCTCGGTGAAGTCGCGCGCGAAGCCAAATGACAGGTGTTAATGGGCTGCTTGGGCCAGGATGAGATCTGTCGGTCGGCGGTAAAGACTGGACGCTAGAGAGACGTGACTGAGAAGGTGAGCTAAGATGAAACGGCAGAAAGGCTCGTGTAGAAGTTCGTCTGAAACAACCAAATGCCTCGGCGTTGAACGAAACATTATTGTGCCGGCCGCATGTCAATATGTTTGTTCGTGCTCTTCCTTGCCGTACATTACTGCCATGGACGTTTGACGCTTCTTTGTACTATGCTATCATTGATGAGTGATAGGATTGTCGTAGCATGTATGTACATAGATACAGTCAACACGCTGTATACTGTGTAAGCTCTGATGTTCAACCGTCGGGCTTGGCAGGGTGAAGAACCTACAACTATGTACGCACAGTTCTTCCGTCGACAAGCTTTCATTTCGCTTCTGGAATCCTGGCATGACAAGGCTCGAGATAGGATGCCTGCCGTGGGCTCGCAGATCCGGAATGAGAAAAAAAAAGCCTGTGAGAGTAATTAAAGATAGGTAGAGGTGGAGTCAAGTTTTTCCGTGCGGATCGTGCACTAGCCGTGAAACTATCCTGCATAGGGAGATGACAAGGGGTCAAGCGGTGTTTCGGGCTCATCATGTAGGTAGGTAGGTACAACTATGTACATCTATGATTACCTACAAGTATGTATAGTGTTCTGGAAACAATTGTAAACATGATTAGTGGAGGTGCGATATAGATCGTCATGAGATGGTGGTGGGCAGTGGAGACGAAGAGAAGACGTCGAAGTTGAGTTTGACAGGTGACATACTGTGTACATGAATTATTAATAATCAACCCTGGTTGGTGGAACACGCCTCTAAGCTCCAAGATTAAACATTAGTAATTACAATAACACTCCTTCAACCTTGTCTGCCCCTCTCCACCTCCCTCTCCACCCTCTTCGACCTAGCGCCTGTCAGCTACACAGTACATTTCTCGTATTAATACAATGCATCTCGATTTCGTATCTTGCAATTTGCCATTCAACATGGTCAGTCACAATGGACGTAAGATTCTACGACCTTCTGTGGAAGACTTTTGCGAGATTGCGATATCCAAGTCCAGAGAAACCATAGTTACCGTGTACCATATGCAGACTTCACCAGCACGTGTGAAGTCCCAACACCGACGTATAACCCGGCGTCAGACTCGCAAGCCATCAGTTCCTTTAGTTGAAATATTGTAACAATCGAATAATCTTAGGGAAAGCTCGATTTTCGTCCCTCACCGTCGCGCGTCCGAGACATGTTTGTCTGGGTAACTCGTCATGTGGAGAGACATACCCCCTAAACACGCAGATCAAAAGAAGGAATCTCTGGAGCGGACTTTCGAACTTGCCAGCAGCACGTCAGAAGCATCCCTCTCATCGCGGACCAAAACAAAGGCAGTCACTACATGGAGCCGATTCAGTCCTCCGAGGTCCCCTTTTGCCATACGATGGCACCATTTGCGCCTCACAGCGAAAACATTGATCCCTGGCTCACTTCCCCCTCAATGATCGGCCTGCAATGCGGCATCGATGGCAACACCACGACCCTGTACGTTCCCGAGGGCCTCCTCCGCCAGTACTCATCCTACTGCGACTCGCTCCTTCGTCACGCAGATACTGTCGACGGCAACTTCACCAAAGTCATCCGTCTCCCACACGAAGCGCACATTGTCCAACTCTACGTCCAATCCCTCTATACCGACCATGTGCTACCGCGTACGGCTTGGTTTCCAGACGTCAACGATGGTGGGACGGATGCGGCGCTTGCCATGGCACATCTCCTGGTCCTTGCCGAGTTCCTACAGGATATCCAGACGAAGAAGACCATTCTCACTGCAATGTTACAAGACATGTGCCCGGACTTGTGCGGCAAGCGAAAGATACCATCGGACCTTGTGGTCTCCATTCTATTCGAGGGCACAGAGGTGGGGAGCTCGATAAGGAAGTTCTTCGTCGATGCTGTGGCAAGGTTTGGAACGGTGGATTGGTTTGAGGATACGGAAAGGGATGGCTCCCCCCCGAAGCAGTTCTTGCTTCAACTTGCCCGAGAGATGGTCCGGGTCAGAGACGATGCATGCATGGAACCGATGGTTGCAGCGGAATATGTTGCGTTTTGAGACCAGGAGAGACCTGCATCCGAGCATACAGATGTAAGTTGTCTACCCATGTTATAAGGGGTGCAAGCGGATTGCTCACACTATTAAGTGCATGTATCGAGTAGATACTCGGTGGCCAAATCCAGTCGACAATTATTTCGTTGCTCTGTTTTTTTTTTTCAGTTACATAGTATGACATTCTTTTGGAGTTGCTGGATACTTTTCTGTGCATACATACCCATACCCGAGTTTGTTTGGGTCCTTCAAACATGTCATCTGTAGCTTCCTTGACATGATATCATGGAATCTCTTGTGCACTCAATCACTCTTCGTACTACTTGTACAGTACATCTTCACCTCTTGCTACACTAGCCCATACATGATTTTTATGCGTCTCAACGACTTTGCGACTAACTTATAATATGTTGAGTCGACCCGGCCATACCCGACACTAAGCCCTAAATACCCCTTGGCAACTCATGCCTTGGCAACCATGCCTTACCGTTCCGTCGCTCGCTTTCCGAGAGCCGAAGCTCGGTACTCATTCCGACCAATCACATGCCTCCACGCCTAACGGCCCTACTTGTATGTATCTGACACTCAACAACTACCACCTCGTGCACCTCTCCTTTCCTCCTCTCTACAACACCCATACCTCTCCTCTCTGCCAAACTTCATGTCAGCATACTCATGACCACACGTCTCCCGCCACTCCAGCCATGATACCAACAGCGCGCGCCTGGACCGCCCACGGTCTCCGGCGCACAATTCCTTTCCGCAGACTCGAAGCGCATTCTCCCTCCGCCTCACCACAACACATCAAGAGCGCTGCGCGCATTGTCCTCAGACCGCACATCACAAAAGCGCAACTTCCCACTCCCGAACAAGCGAAAGTCATCCCCACACCTACAACCTGGCTCTGGCTCGAGCCCGTGACTAGACCCTTCCGCGCCTATGGTCGCGTGCAGCAGAGGAGGCCGTATATGACGCAGTTCGTCAGCGCCCTGGTGATTTACTTTGTGGGCGATGTGGTGGCACAGAAGATTGGAACTGGCGTGGACAAGCCGTCAACGGCTGTATTAGGGACTGTGGGCGAGAGAGGAGAAGAGGAGGCCGAGGAGATAGGATGGGTACAGGCTTGGGCCGAGGACCGCGACTGGCATCGCACTGGGCGCGCGCTATTTATTGGTGGGCTGGCGGCGATTCCGGGTTATAGATGGTTTCTCTGGTTGGGGAATAACTTCAACTACCGCTCCAAGGTGTTGTCGTTGACGACAAAGGTATGGCTCTCCTTTCCGTCAAGGCTTTCTAAAGCTGACATTCGCTTTCACAGGTCCTCATAAACCAATCCATCTTCACGCCCCTCTTCAACACCTACTTCTTCGGTCTCCACTCCCTCCTCTCTGGTTCCTCCTTCTCCGAAACAGCGACCCGAATTCAAAATACGGTTCCAACATCTGTCGTAAACTCGTGCAAGATATGGCCAGCAGTCACAGCCTTCATGTTCGCGTTTGTGCCAGTTCAGTATAGGAACATCTTTGGGGGCACGATCGCAATCGGATGGCAGGCGTATCTGAGTTTGCTGAATCAGAGGGCCGCGAAGAAGGAGCTGAGCGCGGAGGGAGACAGTGAGATGATTCGAGAGCCTATCAACGTGAGCGTCAATATAGGACAGAGAGTACATGAGGGCCAGCGGGAGAAGTGCGTCGCTTAGAACCGCACAACTGTATTAGATGGATGCATTGCAAAGGCGTTTTT
>MU005783.1:115591-189835 GCA_010093715.1 Pleomassaria siparia CBS 279.74
GTGTGGTTGTTTGTTTTGTTATTATTATCATTATTATTTTGCATCTTGCGACTTGGTACATCATTGAAGAAGGATTATCCGTTCGTAGAGGGATTGGCATCGAGACGAGCTTTGAGAAGGGAAAGCATAGTAGATTGGTAAACGGTCATGTCGGTAGTATTTCTCAGCACAGGGCCGCCGACGGGTATGCATCTCGAGTCCTACTAATAGTAGGGAGGCCACTTTGTATCCCTCCCGAGGGCCTCGAAGTTATACTGACGCCTTGATTCCCAGTCACCGCGGAGAAACTGCAGTCGATTGCGCATTCTTACGGCGTGGCAATACCAGAGCGCGAACAGCCGCATTACCTGCAACTCCTCAACGGTCTCGATGCAACCCTCGCCCAACTATCCACACTGCCCATCTACACGGACCCGCGCCTACACCCCGATCCTTCTACCCTCCCGCGTACATACACCAAACTCGGCGGGGAGCCAGACAAGAACCCGCTGAATACATGGAGTCACCAGACCAGCATCACGAGCGCAAAGCCCGTGGATGAGCGATTGAAAGGCAGGACCGTCGTGGTGAAAGATAATGTGGCTATCGCGGGTTTGCCGCTTACAGGGGGGACGTTCCCAGAGCTGTTGGCGGGGAAGAAAGAGTTCCCGATCCCGGAGATCGATGCCGTGGTTGTGAGGCGGGCGTTGGAGTCGGGCGCTGTGGTGAGGGGGGGTACGAATTGTGAACACTTCTCCATGTCGCCAATATCTTTCACGAGCGCCACGGGACCTGTGCACAACGCCTGGTTAAAAGGGTATACAACAGGTGGTTCGTCTAGTGGATGTGCCGCAATTGTAGCAACAACACAAGTCCGAACATGGCGTAAACGACACAATCTTCCCCTCAACGACGCAGATCTTGGCGAGGGTGTCGATATGGCCATCGGAGGCGATCAAGGAGGCTCAATTCGTATACCAGCGTCATACGCGGGCATCTATGGATTGAAACCCACGCATGGACTTGTGCCGTATACGGGTATTATTAGTCTGATACCCATGATTGATCACACGGGGCCGATGACGGCAAATCTCGAGGACAACGCATTGCTTTTGAGTGTCTTGGCTGGTTACGACGGCATGGATCCGAGATGTACGCCGGAGACGCCGCTGAGGAGAAACACTCTTGATTACTCTGCCCTCCTGACAACATGGAAAGCGGAAAAGAAGGAGAGGGGCGAATGGACACCCCAAGCAGCTGGCCGTGGACTGCGTGTTGGTATCGTCAAGGAAAGCCTCCAAGTGATGGGCCTGACGGAAGAAGTAAAGGCCATCATTCAAGCGGCAGCCGCGCAGTTCAAAGCCGTTGGGGCTGATGTCCAAGAGATCAGCATCCCAATGCACACCCTCGGTCCCTCGATATGGACCATCGCCACCCGCCCCTTCATGGTTGATATCGGACTAGAGAACCGTGTTACACCATACCCACAGTATCCAATGCCAGAAGTCACTCCTCCACCCTTCTCGCAATCTGCGTTCGACACCTTGAACAAACATAACCCTGCGGTTGTGAATATGTTCTTCAACTCGGCGTTCTTGAACGAGAAGCCCGATGCGAATCAGGTCTTGGCAAAGTCAATGACGCATGTACAACAACTGCGGGATGCGTATGATATGGCATTGGAGGACTTTGATGTATTGTTAACACCAGTGAATCCACGGGTGGGTAGCAAGCATCCCGAGTATGAAATGACGGTAGACCAGAAGATGGAGCCGGCGATTGGAGCGACATTGAATACATGTCAGTTCAATGTAACAGGCCGTACGTATTTCCCCAATATAGATAATACACGATTGCTGACAGACATAGATCCTGCCTTATCGATGCCAGCCGGATGGGGACACGCGCCTGGTGGCCCTGGAATGCTGCCCGTGGGTATGCAGTTGGTGGGTAAGAGGTTTGATGAGATGAGTATCTTCAAGGCTGCGGCTGCGTGGGAGGCAGGTGGATTGGGTTTGGATACGTGGAATGGGCAGTTGAACTAGCGCTGTCCATGTTTCTGGTAGAAACCCTAGAATTGTAGATCATCTCTGGAAACTGCATCCACCTTTTATGAAGAGTCATCATCATCTTCTTCTTCTTCTTCTCCCAGGGTGGCTTCGCACTCTTCCCAGAGCTCCTTGACACCAGGTACACCCCACCACTTCTTCAATATCTTGCTGACCTCTTCCCACTCTTCCTCAGCGGCCTCCTCATTTTCTTGCTTGATCAGCTCCCTGAGCCTTCGCGGTGTATCCAGGACCCACTTCACGGTATCCTTCTCATTCATCTTCCGGGTCGCATCCTCTCGATCTCCGACGTCATTCTCATCCTCAACACACACAGATATGCCGAGGCCCAGATCGGCACGTCGTTCTGGTACGATATGTTTCGAGGACAGCTGCGCCGCAGTCTCGGCAATATGTGATATCGCTGGGCCAAGTGTATGTGTGGTAGGGGCAAGGGGATCCATGTTAGTGCGCATGCGGCGGATGGTGCTGGTCGCCGCGAGGAGTTTGGAGTAGTTGTCGTACACGAGGGACTTCCTATCGCTATCCAAATTTCGTATTTCTACAGCCATCAGCATACGCCCACCGATCGTACACCACTTAGGACCACCCACGTGAAACTAAATCTGCCTCCACCCTCAGCACGCCCGACAATCCCGATGTTGCGAGGACGGTGTTGACATACGTCTCCGCTTTGAAGCTCGCATCATCCAGCTCCGTCAACGTCTCGTCTTCCTCAGGGCCCAGATGTGTGCGAGTTGATTCCTCGGATATCTTTGCTTCTGCGTCTTTGGCTGCGGCCGCTTTGAGCCCGTAGTAGTCACGTAGTGCAGCTCTGTTGCGGCGGGTGCCAGCACCTGGCCGGGCCGTGGCTTCGAAGGATGTGCGGGTGGAGGAGGGCGAGCGGATCGAGGAGCTGGCGCGAGGAGAGGCTATTGTAGACATCTTCAGTGGATCTGGTGTACGGATGTGAGGGTGTTGGGATTCGGGGGTGTTGCTGTGGTGGAAGCGTGAGCCTGGAAGCTTGGATATGAGGTGTGAGATACGCTAGTGCAATGCCGCGGTAAGGCTGAAATGACAGGACTAACGCGTACTGGACAACTCCTCACCAAAGCTCAACACCACAACTCCCAGAATTGCCACAATTCTCTTTACGCGTCAATCAAAAGATTGACGTGTCTTGCATTCAAAATGGCGAACAATCTCCTTGCCGAGCTGTCGACGCATCTCCAGGCCCGCCATCTCTACCCCACTCCCGCATGGCTTCAAAGCTTCACAGGAGGGATCCGCCCCACGACTCCCCTCCCAGCGCTCAAACAGACGGCTGTTTTCCGACTCCTCGCAACCGATATCACCACCTCTTTGGCTTCTTCACCTGCAACCATCTTTCCGACTGACATTCTCAATGCCCGCATCCAATCCCGACATCTTGCCGGCCCAGTAGTGTGTCAAGTCATGGACATTGAAGACATAGGGCACTCGTGCTGGAGCCAAGTCGAAGCCATCGAGGCGAAAGAGCGTGGAGAAACCACAAAAGGAAGAGAAGTGGTGCGCTTAGTGCCCGATGCGAATGAACAGCCAGATGTGCAGGTTACGGTTAGCAAGGGACCATTCAAACTGCTGCTGCAGGATGCCAAAGGCGTTAAGGTATACGCGTACGAACTGAGGGGGATTGTTGGCATCAATATGGGCATGAGCATGGGCGTCAAGATATTATTGAGGAATTGCAATGTGAGGAGGGGTGTGGTGATGCTTGAGCCGGGTGGAGTGCAGGTGTTGGGAGGGAAAATCGAGACGTTGGATAAGAGCTGGAAAGACGGGACGAAAGAGAGGCTGATTGCTGCCGCGAACGCCGGACGATAGGAGGGAGCAGGCTGACGAATTACTGTTCGCGACATAGCCAGAGTGCGACAACATCCGGAACCCTCGGAGCCCCTTGCACATTACAGGAATCATTTCCTGTCTATCTCCGCATGGCTTCAGCATGAAATTCGAGCCAACAAGGAAATTCCTCGCGAAAGCCTCTTTGGCAAGCCTCCAACTCCGCATCAAGCTCACGATGCACGTTTCCCCGCGTCCTGCGAACCACTCGTATGGCAAGGAAATTGTCATGTGGATTGAAGACGCCATTCATCGTGCGAGCTTTTGCGATCTTCTTCGTATAGCTCTGTCCTATGACATCAATCCCTGTCTTTGTTTGCAAGTAGATATATGCGAACACCGTCATCTGCGGATCTTCCTGGCACCTCATCAAACAAGATCTATAATCCGTCAAACCCATATTGCCATCCACAATGACAGATACTACCAATACGACCACCAACGTTCACACATCCACCGACTTGCAAGGTACCTCAACTCCCTTTCACACATTCCCTCCATTCCCTAACCGTTCACAGAGCCACGACCTGAACCTCAATCCGGCCGCCGCTCGTCTCTCTCTAAAATGGTCGACATAATCAAGAAGCCTTTCCGGCATAAAGACAATAATCAGAAAGAGGCCGCCATTGATAAGATGAAGGTCCGCAAACACGGTACCGCTCAGAAGATGGAGAGTGAGGGCAAGGACACGAACGTCTTGAGTGGAAAGAGAACGGACATTATCTAACCGTTTGGAGGGGTTGCGGGAAAGACCATTATGCTTATGGTGTGGGTGGAGACGTACACGGGTGATAATTCGCCATATCACGAGATGACTTAACAGCGTGAAACGCGTTTCGGCTATCAGCTCCTGTATTTCAAGTTTTTTGTTGCTGCACACTTTGTTATTTGTGTGGTTTGGCTACACAGTCCAATGCGTGCCAAGCTGTTCTCAGATATTTTTGCCCTTTCACGTAATGACACGTGCTATGATAGGTCACAAGCCGGCCACGTGCTAGCTCGGTCATGTGACTGTATATCGGTCTAACATTGATTACTGGTTGAATCGTCCAAGAGGCCGTTCTTTCGAAACCTATGGTCATTTCGCTGTGAATGGGACGAATATCCTACAATCATCTCTACTACAGGTATATGGAGTACGCCACACTCCAGCATTTCACGTGTCATACTGCAACAAACGTTTACTAACTATGGATCTTTGACGTAATCCAGAACAAAAGAAAGAACCTCTCAATATCAATCCAGCTTACCCTGTCTAATGGTGTGAGTGATGCTTGCGACAAGCTCTATGGAGTGCTAGACATGTATACTGGTGAAAAGTCTATTGAAATCGACTCTGCTGTGCCGACGTCCACAGTAGACATGAAAAATGTTCAATTGTTAGAGAAGCATATAAGGGCTCTCTTTACTAATGGTTCCAATAGCATTGACGATCCAACTTTAGAAGACACTACTAACGCGCACCCTTTTCAGACCGCAGGTATTCGACAGTATATAGATTTGAATAAGGTTATTCTTTTGGAAATCCCTCTTTAGACCAACAGTGCACATGTAATCTTGAGCTTATCGGAGCGAGAATATCAGAAACCTACACGCTCTTTGGATACAGGGCGGGGCTTGTCGTACTGACTGTCAATATAAAAGAAAAGGGTCGTATAGATGTCACATGGACGTTTACAGACCAGGATCTGGATTCTAAATTTCCCGCAAATGTGTCGTTTCTTCTCGCGTTCTTCCGCTCTGTAGCCGGTGTATGATATAGGCAATGATAATGATAGTCATGATAATGTCCGCTATGTGATCCCCCGAGGATAGAAACAGGGAGAAAACGGTTTTGCCTGATAGTCCCACTGTTTACCTTCCGTCCGAGTCCTGTCGTGTGGCCGTATCTTTTATCTAACACGGTCTGCTTGACGAATGGCTTGCAAATGGTCTTCGTCATTCCAGGACGCTCATGTTGTAATGTTTGAAATGTATAAGCGACTCGGCAATGTTGTATATTTTCTACAGTGGCTGGAGTCCTACGTTATATGCATGTCGTGACCAACTCTCTAGATCCTAGCTGAAGATATTTGCTACCGAAGTAGTATTTTACTCCAATTGCGACGATGTGCTCTAGCAGCTCCAATGCGTTTTGCAACCTTTCGTCTGCTTGGTATACCGCAGCAAGATTTTGCTGCGATTGCATCAAGGCTAGATGCGCTGCTGTGACTCTGAGTTTCTCTCGATGCACTGCAACAACCTGCTGCATCAGCTCCAATGCGTCCTGTACCTGTCCGATTGAAACGTATAAGAAGGCGAGCTGTTGCTGTAAATGCGGTAGGTCTGGGTGCTCTGCAACTTGCACCTTCTTGCGCACTGCATCAAAATACTCCATTATATCTAATGCCTTCCCCATCCTGGATCATCCTGCCTTGTATAATGTTTGAGCAAGATAGTACTGCGCATCCGGAAGGTCTGGGTGGGCTTCGTTTAGCTCCTTCTGGTGCTCTACAACAAGGTACTCCAATCGGTCTAATCCCCTCTCTAGCTCTCCGTCTGCTTTGTATAGTAGACGAAGCCGTTCTCGCGATTTCACTAGCTCTTCGGGATCCTTTTCTCGCGCCCTCTGATATACAGAATAAACGTTATCCATTAGCATTACTGCTTCCTCCTCCTGTCCGTCTACCGCGCATGCTAGAGCAATCGCCCTCTGCACCATCACCATAATGGGGTCGTCCCTATCAAGTTCTTTGATCATCAATGAAGACCAGCACTTGTTAAGCCATCTCGGAGCTTCTTTAAACCTGCCCTCCTTTAGTAGACTACTTCCTACTAAGAAAAGCAGTTGAGACTTGTCCCGTGGACTGTGATCTTGCGCGTTTGTAAGTAGTTGGATCGCATGCGGCAAGTATATTCTCCCTGCTGCTCGCTTCTCAAAGCCCATGTGGGGGAAGATCTCTGAGACATGCTGCACTGCTTTCTTTTCCACTTCTGTTCTGTTGCCGAGCTTATTAGTCCAGTCGCGAGTCGCTAAGTGTACGAGCCGGTGCATGTCCTACCACTCTTTCTCCCCTTCTTGATCGTGACTGTTGTCCGCTCGTCTTGCTAGGAACGAATAGCCACAGAGTACACCAATGGCCCTCTCCGTTCGCGCTTCCGGTTGCACGATGGGCAAGAGCGAGCGCGGTATCGATTTCCACTCAATGCACGATATGAATGCCAGCAGATCCGCTGCTGTTGCATCACGCTCGCGTATCTGCTTGAATGAAACGACCCACGTTGTTGCCACTGCGTTGGCTGAGCCTTTATATCGTCTGTCGTCTCGGAAATCTTCGCTCATGAGGTGGACAATATCCTGCTCAGTGTTGTGAAGCAGCCGCAGGTATTTTTCAATGGGTATTTTGTGTATGTTCAAGTAGGCGGCTGCCTGTGCGATGGCTAGAGGCAGATATGCTAGCGCATCTAGCAGCTCTGTGGTGACCGCACCGTTGCGGAGGAGCTCCTTGTTGCGCAGCAGTTTCTCAAACAACTCGGGAGCATCTGATTGACTCATTGGCCCAACATTCATGACGCTGCCCAGCGTCAGTCGCTGGGCTACCTCTTGTGTGCGCGTCGTGTACACCGTCACGCCCTCCTCGCTCTTTGGCAGATAGTCGAAAATACCCTTTGCATCCCCGGTCCCGAACAGAATGTCCTTGTCGTCTGCGTTATCGAGCACCAATAGCCATTGTCCCGCTCGCTCTGCACTGAACCATTGTCTCACCAACTCTTTTGCGTTCTCTTCCTTGGCCGCCGTCCGTGGTATATGCAGCGCTTTGGCAACCTCTGTACATGCCTGCTCAAAGCTCTTCATGCTCAGAGCAGGTAGCCAGATGATGGAGAACTCTGGCCATGTTTCCTTCACCTTGTATGCAAACTGCAGCGCAACCCGTGTCTTGCCAGTTCCGCCAAGCCCCGCGATTGACACGTCCTGGTAGTCTTGGTTCACAATCAGGTTCTGCGTTAGCATGTAGAGCTCGTCCCTCCGTCCAACAAAACGTCGGTTCTTCAGAAATGGAATATAGTAGAATGGTGTAGCTACACGTCCTCGGCACGGTATCTGAGCTGGTCAGATAATAAGCCGCCTGTGTCAAGTATGTAGGTCTGCACTATTGTTTGTTAACACTTACTCCTGCGCTCAACAATCTCAGGCCCCCTTGTGAGAATTCCTTTAAACACTGCAGCCAAAGTTTGGAAGTCCTCATGAGATGCATGTCGGAACTTGTTCAGGTTGAGATGGTGTCGGGCTCGGAGTACTTGTAAGTAGAGTCGTCTATGTCAAGTGTACCTGATTTCTCATCGAACCAGAACGTCGTGTAGGTGTTCTAGACGAGTCAAGAAAACTATTATAATGGGGAAACCACACGAACCTCTTTGTTCACAAGCTTAGCAACGTTGGTCGCCATCCGCTCGAAGAAACAAGCGACTGTAGGCTTGACCCCGCCTCCGGTAGTGCGAAGATAATCGTCTACGAGACCTGTGAGTGCCTCGTCGTTTACTTCAGATGTTCTAAGTGCTTTCCCTAGCACCTGATCTCCACCAAATTCTTGCTCTGCTAGCTCAACAATCTTCGCTATTGTGAGTGTGTCTGTGCCTCGAAACGGGGTTCCAAAGAAGATCAGACCAATTGTGGAGTCGTAAATGTTGGGATACATTTGTTTTACTTGATGTGCAATTGTCAAAGCCTGATATTCTATTTAGTAAGCTTCAATTGATGCAATCTGCGAACTTACCTGAAGGACTACCAAGCCACCAAAACTGTGGGCAACAATGATCAGGGGACGCCGAGGACAATCCTATTGAACATAAGTCATATATCAGAAGTGTGGGTGGCTCAGAAAAATGTGGCCTTACTTCTCTCTTGAGCTTCAGCTGTTCCAGCAGACTGTAACTAACAGTCCGAGGAGAGGTGGTAGTCATATCATGCCCAAACCATGCAGATTTGTATCCGTATCTCATGATTCGTGCACTTGGAACGACAGCAGGCAGCATGCCTGGATCGCTTAGCCAGTTGATGTAGCCTTTGGCGTCTCTCACGTCCAGACCGTCTTCGCGAAGCTCACACCAGGTATCATCTGGATGTGCACCCCTCCCATGTACCGCAACGATACTTCCGCCGTTAGTAGTCTATTCTTTTGAGGAAAAAAAGGATTGCACACTCAACAAGACCTCTAATGCCATTTGTGTCGACCAGTACCTTCAACCCAGTATCGTTTTCAGTGATAGCTCGGGGCATTTCCACTGATGTGCGCTGGGATGAGTAGGTAGGATTTTCATCAGACTGCAGAGAATTCCCAATGCAATCCCACGGATGTTGTAAACTGTCTGTCAAAGTCACAGGAAACGTCCTTGAATTGAGCTGCGAGGGCAGTAGCTTGGGACAAAAGGCGAACAGAAAGATCATCAGCTCGCAAATGCGTAAAGGGCATGTTCTGGCACAGCGGCAAGCCATCGGATGCTATTGCAATTCGGTTGCAGCTTACTTGCAATCCCAGACGTTCATTGGTTATGACCTTGACCGGTCTGGACGAAGCTGTCGTGTGCTGTTGCATGTCGGGTGCAGCTCGGTTGCAGATTGCTTGACGTACAACCTTCACCTATCTGAGCGAAGCGCTTCGCTGCCAATTCACACGATGCAGATAAATATGCAGACCTATAGTGACTTATATCCTGGCTACTGCTTCAACGCGGCCGCCTTTTCACCTCTTACGCCCTTACAATGGCTTCCTTGGTGCCATCTGCTTGCTGCTTTAGGCAGCGCATGGGACATTGCACCTGACTTCTTTGCAACACACGCTTCCAACCCTATTACTGGAACCTCCCTTTGGCAGAGTGTTTTTGGCACGTCAACTCTGGAACGGAAGCAGACTACAATTCAAGCTGTAGTCGTAACACCTCATAATCCTCGCTTCTGGGACAACGCGCACTACAGCTGGAATGTTGACGGAGTCCTTGCGCTTAGTCAACAAGAGTTTGGGGGGAAAGGTCGACCTACATGATCAAAACTTCCTACCACGGGTAAGATCGAACAGCAATGAGTACGGATCTTACAATTCTACCCGAATATCTGTTTGGAAGTGTAGCACCAGGACCTGGACCCACTGTCAGTATTTTGCAACCTTGCTGTTTGGTAGTATGGCGGACTGACATTGCAATGTAGGCCTGATTCTCACCGACTCACTGGCTTATACAGAACCAAACACGGTTTTTGTGACCCCATCTCCCCAGACCCAGCTACACCTCCCCGTTTCAAGGAACCGTGGGGGTTTAATCCTTCCTCAGCTGTCCGATCAGTCTCAGTACTCGCTCTACAATTGTCTCCAACGCTTCCTGTCTCATGCATGGCACTTCAACGCCCCATTCCCAGATGCAAACACTCCCCTCGGGCCCGAGACCTTCTTGTATCTCGTTGTTGATTCTACGTGGTACACAAATCCACGTTTTCTCGATCGCGACATCGAACATATTGGATTCAACGAGATTCGGAACCCAAACGCGGCCATTAACAACAGACTACACGATCGGCGTCAAGACCTCATTTCTCTTCGGGAGCAAGTAGAATTAGCATCGAAATGGATCCCCCAATCAGTCAACGATGAGCTAAATGCCATCAAAGCTGTGGCTCAAAAGGAGCAGAGCTACATTGGTTGCCCCAACCAGCTATTCTCCGATATCCTCAGGAGGTCTGAGCTACTCGAAAATTTCTTAATGGACTCTTTCAACCTTCTAATCAGCTCCACTAGTGTGTCATGGAGGCGGAATTAGCAATCGAGCAAGGTATCCGGGCGCAGAGGTTAACCACACTTGCATTCCTATACATTCCACTTTCCTTTGTAGCTGGCGTTTTTGGAATGAAGGTAAGGGAGATCAATGGTTCGCCGTTATCGATCTGGCTATCTGTAGTAGCGCTTGGCATCACCGCGGTGATCACGGCGGCTATTTTCATAGGATACACGAATTGGCAAAATCTTCTTCGGCGGAGGAACAGTGCAGCCCTGGGGTCTTCCCATACGAGGAGGCCAATTTTCACAAGATAAAGTGTAGTCCTTTGCAGCAATCCAAGCACGGCGCGTTCATTACCTTGATTACACTAGTCTTGATACACGTTGCATGTCTGTGCCTGGAATGCCAAGCTTACACATCAAGCTACATGATAGCTTCCTCGTGCACGAAGAAACTGCCGGATTTCCTGCCTGGGGAATTGAAATTTGACGGATCGAAACTGATGTTGTACTGTAGCGAGGTCCCAATGAGGTCGAATACCTCACATGGCCTCAGTGGTGGGAGTTCCTTTCCGGCTTTGGTTTATTAGTCGCTTCACGGGGCCCCGCCCTCCAGGATGTATGTACGTAGTACGTACACAGTAGAGGTCGACAGTCTGAGCAACAGTAAGCAGAGGCCGGTGGTGTCCAGTGAGTTTCGCTCAGCAGTGAGCACCATGCTACTACATAGGGCGCGAGGCTGTGCGCCATCTCCATGTGTCGCAAGGGGCTGTGCTTGCCCTGTGTTGGTGGGTGTGCGACAATAAATCTTGATTTTATCAAGGAGAATCCGCCCTTGGTGCCCATTGGCATGCATGTTCTTATCGTGCGCTGAGTGACAAGGCTGAGGGCTGACAGATGGTGGTGTGTTGACCATTTACATATGTAGATCGACACAGCTTACACGCCCGCTTGCCGTGTTGCGTAGCGCCGGGGGGGGGCTGCCTCAGGAGTCAGCCGTACGGCCAGCGTCTTGGCTCTTCGATCCTTGCTTCCAAAGTTGGTGCTAAGTTGTGTTTCGTAATATAGGAGCAGATGTGGTAATTGAGACACAGAACCGGAGGGGCAGTCATGATGGAATACGTCCGAGAGTGGAAAATTGGTTATTCCACACGATCGGTGCAGCATTGCAAAAGATAAATGATGATGATTCATTCACACCGAACACCTAGCACGAATTGGTGCCATAATTAGTGCAACCCGAGCTGTAACCCCTTCGTCCTTCGATGGAACGATAGTGGCGTCTAGCTCAGGTAGTTTTACCCCAACTCCAAGATCTCTTGGCTGTGAAGCATGGGTGAGGAGGATCATGGACACGGCGGGGCAACACGCAACAAGTAAATGGCGGATCGCGGATATGTACATATGTTGTTCTTGCCAAGTGTGTGTTCGACATAGATATGTATTGTCAGGAATGGAATGCAGTAATAAATAATAGCCAAGCGAGTGCGGCGTACGAATAAATGTGAAACCTTGAATATTAGCAAAAAAGGGTTCTTTACTTGGCCTTGGAGCAGATGTTGCTTGAGTAACAAACAGGTCGATCATTTGCGAGGAATCCCAAAACACACAAACGCGAGATTGAATAATTGTTTGAATCATGGCAATGATATCACGTGAAGAGGGTGAATGTTCAGCCTTCAGCTAATTAATTAGTCAGGATGCCTCATTTCTCCGAGTTGGGAGGTCGCTGAAACAGTTGCGCAGTGTTGGACTTGTTGGATAAAAAAAAAAAGGCCCCGTGCAGGAGGAAGAGCGCAGCACGTTTGTCAATTGTTCCTCGCATCTATAGTGGCTCACGTCATGCGCTCTAGTTCGTTCACCGAAGCGATTGATATATATATATATCAAAAAGCATCTATTTCGCATTGTAATTATCCATCAACAAATGTTTCAATACCTCCTCCATTCAGCTTGGTAGAGACCCAAATCTTTCTGTATTATTTATTACAGCAATTGTCAAAAGTCTCCGAGCCTCGCTGCGCCTGAAATGTTCAAAGTAGGGGTCACCGAATCCCTCTGACTGCGCCGCACCTTTGGCCCCCGACAGGGTTCTAAGCGAGGTTTGTTCAATACACTCACTCTCTCCTATTGGCTCAATACTTCAATCAACGTTGCACAGACTGTCCTGCTGACTAGGTATACGGTATACCCCTTGATATAGGCTAAGGCAGGGCGTATTATTACATATCGTATTGACTGTGAAACCCTAATACCAAGCAGTGTCTGGTGTCCCTACTCTCTTCCCTTCGTTTCTCCCATTTTCCTCCAATCTTCCTGTCTGACAATACTTTGCAAACGTCATTCCAAATGTTGTCCCTTCTTTGCGTCGCTCTTTGCGCAACAACAGTGAGCCTTCTACTACCGCTGGCTTCTTCAGAATTCACGGAGCCGAGTTCGCAAAATGGCGACTTTGCGCACAAGTATTTCGTAGGCGACACGATACACGTCGCATGGAAGGCTGGATGGAGCTGGGGCGTCCCGTCGACAGCACAACCTGCAACCGTGGATCTCTTCGTCCAGTGCTTCGACAACAGTCTTGAGGATCCGTACTGGAAAATGCTGAAAGGTGAGCATACTTTTGCACTTTGTCAAAACATTTGCGAGAAAGAAGAAAAGAAAAAAAAAGAGTAAGGAAACAAGGGTATGGTGTATAGAGAGGGCTAACGCAAATTGCAGCAAATATCTCCACCTCTGAAGCTGGGAATTTCGACTGGAACGTCGACGTTGAAGAGAGTTTTGTCCATCGATCGCCGCAGTACCGCTTCAGACTCATCAAGCATACGGACCCCACGACCTATACGTTGAGTAATCCACGGCTACCGAGTCGAGGCTTCTATCTGTATCCAGTGTCGACTACGAGCTCTTCATCGTCAGCAATCTCGTCGACGGCCACATCCTCCCCAAGCGCCGAAGCAAAGTCGAACAAGAATATTGGCGTGATAGCAGGTGCTGCTGTAGCCGGGTTGGCAGGTCTGGGATTCCTCTGCGGTATCGCGCTGCTGGTTCTCCGACGGATAAAGTTGAAGAGAAAGGATGAGGCGGAAGCAAATGTCCCGCAAGATTGGAGACATGAGGCAGAACTTGGAAGCAAGGGAAGTCACGGTTTTGTGGAGTTGAATAGATTCGCTCCTGCAGAACCAGACAATAGAAAACAGGCGCAGGGTACGACGACGGAGTTACAAGCGTTAGCACCAAGAAGGTGGCATTGAGGGGGTTTTATACGGGCTGGAAAGTAGTCTCAATGACACACACCAGATGTGGACTACTCAAAAGTACTCGGAGCAGATTTCCAGATTCAGTTCGCGATAATAGACCGCCGAAGCTTGCTCACGTGACTATTTCATTAGTCGGTCTAGAGGTAGAGCATTTCAGAGTGTGTTGTGTATTCCATACCAAGCGAGTACAAGACATATCTAGAAAGGAAGCTGCAGATGCTTTGTACCGCGAAGGAGACAACTTACCTTGCGAGAATCAAGGCCGATTCGCTTCCTCGAATCAAACCAAAAGAAGGCCCCAATCAGCTATTGTGTGCCTGCCGGGCGTCGACCACTCGGTTTCATCGCTAGAAAATATTTCTCTCTCCACCATCTGACGGTACCTTGATCGTGAAAAGTGGTTAGGCAGATGTACGGTCACATGACGGTCTAACATGCTCCATCGATGCGCACGGACCACCGGGTTAGATTTGGAAAACAGAAAAAACGCGGGTTGGATTGTCAAACGGGCAACGAGATTCGACACTGAATACTCAATACCCATGTGGTTGAATTCAGCTGTGATGACGGCAATTCTTGTCTTCCTTCTACAATGACAAACGCTGGTTAGACGCTGGGTCCGGCGTCGATTCCTAGCTAGACAGTGCGGCGTAATACCTGTGCATCGCCGTACTAATGATATCCTTCACCTTACCCGAATCCAACTTCTCCTTTCTATCAAACGAATACAAGCCGTTCGTCTCCTGTTCAATGTCGGTCAACTGCGTCCACACGAACCCACTGCAATGCCCCCCGTCAACTACCGCGCCAACTAACTTCTGCACTCTTTCCAACAGATCGCTCGCATCCGCCGCTGTCGTGTAGCCCCATCCACCATCCTCGTCGTTTTCTCGGTCTTCCGTCTTTGATATGGGGCCTGCTGCGATATTGACGCCGCCGAACTCGGTACAGATGACTACGGCGCCGGGCACGTGAGATGAGCCTGGGTCTTGGCCAGCGATAGGCTCGACGAACATCTGGCGCCCTGCCTTCGGTCCGAGGATACCGGCGAGGGTTGAACAGGTTTCGGTTAGCTGGGCAGAGTCGGCGTAATCGTGGAAGGTCGTGAGGTCGGTTTGCACGTGCTCCCATCCGCAGTTGTCGTTGACTGGGCGTGTAGGGTCTAGTGTCTTTGTCATGTAGTACAGTGCCCGGATATGGTTCCTCTGATCGACGTTTCCTTTTAGGTCGGTATACGCCCAACTCTCGTTCACGGGTGTCCAAGCCACCACACATGGGTGGTTGATATCTCTCTTCATCGACTCGGTCCATTCCTGGTTGAACCTCTCCACATAGTCCAAACTATAACTGAACGCATTTGCCATCTCGCCCCATACGAGATATCCGAGGCGATCGGCCCAGTACATGAAGATTGGATCTTCAACCTTTTGGTGTTTGCGGCATCCGTTGAAGCCCATTCGTTTTGCCATCTCGATATCGTCTTTGAGGGCCGAAGAAGAGGGTGGCGTCATGAACGTATTGGGCCAATAGCCCTGGTCGAGGCAAAGGGCTTGGAAAAGAGGATAGCCGTTGAGCTTAAAGGTGGAGTCACCAGAGGTCCAGTTCAGAGAGCGCATTCCGGTAGTTGTTCGGACTTCGTCGATGCCATGATTGGAAGAGTCGAAGAGCCGGAAAGTCAGGTCGTAGAGCTGAGGATAGTCCGGTGACCAGAGTGCCAAACCGTTTCTCCAGCCGTGGTCATTCCCAAGCGGGGTTAGGAGGGCAGACGCAGACACTTTGGACCGCTGCTCTGGGGACAAACGAAGATCGAGGTCGATGTTGACGTAGTCGGCCTCCTTCGGTAATTGTTTCTTGTCCGACTTGCTGATCAACACACCCCCATAGCTCGCTTCAATCTCGACGCTATAATCGTGCCCAGCTCTCCGACCTAACGTGGCAATTCTAGCATGTAGATGTCCGCTCTCAATATCGTTGCTACGCAGAATGGTCCCGTGGCTGCTGTCCGCCAGTCTTGTCTCGGGAACAACCTCCAACCATACGCTCTGCCAAATTCCCCCAGAAGGCGTGTAGAAGATGCTCTCTGGTTTCGCTCCCCAGTACTGCTTGCCACGTGGCTGCCTAAGGTCGTACGCCGAATCGTAGACACGAATCGTTATAGCATGTTCTAAGTTGCTGGTCTGAGAAACAGCATGACTGATATCGATATCAAATGGAACATGACCGCCACGATGACCGCCAACGTATACGCCGTTCACCCAAACCTTGGCTTCATAGTCGACGGCACCAAAGCGCAACAGCGTCCTATACCCATTTTCGACCTCGGCATCCGTCCGGATATCCTTGATCGTGCGCTGGTACCAGAGTACTTCGTGAACGCCGCGCTCGTTGACACCGGATGCGGGGGCTTGGAAGACAAATGGAACGACGATTTTGCGTTTCTTGTGCGTCGTAGCTTCTCGTGAACGTTGCGACAGGTTGTTCTGTATCAAGTTTTGGGTATTCGCTGCTATCTTTGCAGTGATACTTTCGCTTTCCGTCGCGGCCATCTCTTTTGCGTCTGCAGCATTCTGGACTGTGATTTCTGCAGGGAGGTCACTCTGCTGCCAGCTTTCGCGCTGGCCTACATCTTCGTCGTCGAAGAGAAAATCCCACTCGCCATTTAGCGACGCCCAGTTTGGTTCTGGGCGCTCGAAGTCTGGTCGTGGATACTGCTCAGTCGAAGGACTATTCATCGTTGTTGGTTTGAAATCTTGCTGGGTGCGATGAAACGCTTCAACGTGGGGCAGCGACAAATTATGAATAGATCTATAGATGACGTAATACGCATCCTTTACGCAGCCAAAAGCCATTTGTTTCAGTACCACCTCATACTGTTGTTGATGAGTCTCGTAGGGGCTTTGACCTTTGATTGGCAAAACAATTAGTTTTGCTGTGCAAAGCATGCCCGCCATACTTTTGCAAAAGGTCGTGTGTTTACCTCTCTAAAGTGTCCAAAGTGTGATATCTTGACATTGACAGATCCCCATGGGAATAATGAATGCAAATTAGGACAGGTTATTTACCTTGAAAATCCCGCCTTCACTAGTAAGATATGAGTGTTAATGACGAGCTGGTTCCTCTATGTATGGTGTTCGCAAATGATCTAACTAATCCGGGTACCTCTTTCACCTCGCTTCCGGCGATAATTGACGCGTCTCCAATCACGCGCTTTCCACTTACACTGCCCTCTTGCCACTACTTATACCTTCCGACAACTCTGCGGGCACAAAATCCGCCATGGCCGTCGACATGTCCTCTTTCCTGAACCCTGCCCTCTGCGCCAACATAGAGCGCATCGTGGACGGAAAAATATCACCTTGCCAGAAGCATGCAGGTGACATCTGTTCGTCCTGTAGTATCGTCCAGGTGAGTTGATGCTACGCTGATTCTCAAGCGCGTTGGCCTCACCGGTCGTAAATGCGAAGTATGCTAATACTGGATTCACAGTACTGTTCCAAAGAGTGCCAGCGCGAGAACTGGAAGGCGCACAAGACGACGTGCAAGTCGACCGACCTCAAGGAGACATTCCAGCCAGCATGGGTCGTCAAGAGCTATACACCGGCCTTCATGCTCGGTCCGCCATTGGCGCCATTCGGTGATGCGCAGTACTTCTGGGGCAATGTGCCAGCGCTCGATCTGCTCAACGTCAAGGACAACGAGGGCGAGAAGGACATTGTGGACAAAGATCTGAACCTTCTATTCGCGGCTTCGGGCGACATCCGGAACGTCGTCAAGACTGTGGCTGGACTTCCAGAGGCTTACAAGGGCCAGTGCACGGTGGTTATGAACGACATGAATTTCGCAATCGTGGCGCGCAACGCCATCATACTCCTCGTCGCTCTCAAGTTGGAAGCCCATGTCGCCGTCCCGATGATTATTCACCTCTGGTACTCTGTCTTGTTGCCAGCTAGCATGCTTGAGGTGCTGCAAGATACCATCTTGCCCCTCGTGGATGATGTTTGCACCAAGATCAAGGGTAAGGTTTCAGGTGAACTGCAGTCCAAGACGTTCAAGTTTGGAGGTAGATCGTTGCGCATTGTATTGACCAAGGGCGAGTGGGATGACCTGCGAAAGTTCTTCGTGGTTCCGGGAGATATCACGACAGACAAGGCTCGTGAGATTCGTCGCAAGATTACCATGGCAGAGAGTCGTGTCGACTATGTTGACCGCGCACTCTACGGAATGCCGCCTGGCCTGAGGAAGTCCAAGAGGCGGTTTCGGGATGATGGTATTGTTCTCCCATACGGCTCGTCGCGCAAGGACTTTGACACACCAAATCCGTGAGAACCTCTCCATGGCCTAATCCGCCTTTCCTTGAGCTTGCTAACACTTAGCAGAACCTTCTTCCAGCAAGGATCCTTCTGGCCGATGAAGGACGATGCAGACCCATTAGACGGCTGGTTTCACAGGGAGATCATCAAGCATCTGCCTGCAGCAAAGAACGACATGTTGGGATGTTTGTTCTTCTTCCTCCGCGACGTCCTGCTCGACTTTTGCAATCGTGTGCAAAAATGCAAGATGGCTTTCCAGCTATTTGCTGTTAATGCAGTTTACTTGCCCAGACTGTTCAATAAAACCAGTCAAGGCGCATTGTTGTTTGATCGGATTGAGGTATGTACTGTTACTCGAATATGGGGCGCGCGCTAAGCTATGGCGAGGTGTCGAACATGTGCGATCGCGGCTATGTTGGACCACAGACGGTCTTGATGACTTTTGGTCCGCTGCTCAAGCCAAAATCCCAGAGTCTGAAAGCCACACTACTAATGTTCTTCATCAACGCGGTACGCGAAGAGGAGCAGCTTTCAGGGCGGGAAGCGGACCAGGCCTCTGACTCTAATCGAATGCGACAATTGGAGAAGTACATATACTCTAACCCGAGCGAGCAAATGGACAAAGCACTCCACAGCGGGAACCCCATGACCTTCCTGAATGCGAGCAACCCTGAGATCATTCGAGCTGCATTCCTCCTTGATATGTTTGGAGACTTCGACCGATTCTTTCGGACATTCTTGGAGGATACGAAGATGGTAGCGATGGCTCACAGTTGTGGAGTAAAGGTCAAGGCAGCAAATACTATCATTGAGCCCTTCCCATTTCGGGTCACCGACGATACCACACAAGACGAGTTTCGGATGATCTGTAACGATAGCACCACGGGCCATGAGCGCTATTTGGAAATCGAGAAGGTCTGACAAGGTTCCTTTCAGCTAGGTCGCCACGGTGATGGGTTGGTACTTTACAATCAATCGACGAGGAACGAAGTTGCTATAAGAGATGAATGAACAATGAATCAAACAGGAAAGGGTGAACCAGACATTTGTCCGCCGCATGAGTAAATGGACATGATGCAAGGGAAAAGATGGAGGGTTGCTGCAGTGTCGATTGCCCAAAAGGGTAAAGCCTAGCGGTTTCTCAGATTGTTTCTTACGACTACCTCCACTCGCCATCTAACATTGCTTATCCCAAAAATTCATTGTGAACCTCACCGACCCCTTATCCAGACTAATGGTCCTTGAAGCCTTCTAATCCAGTTTGAACAACACAGGTGGGATGATCGTAGCCGGCTATAACCACATAGAATATATGGACTTCTTGTGCAGAGATTGCCTCTTTCTAGCTATTTGATCTGGTATCTGTTGGGGATGTTCGGCCTTGCGTCGCTCGATTTACTGCCACCTATACAAGGACTACCTATAGCGGGCCAAATCGAGATTATGTGCAAGTTTTCCGTCAAGATAAAAATCAACGAATCCAGTGTGATGAAGGATATCCGGAGTAGGCAAAGTGGAGTATCGGCCAGCAAGAGAGCAGGTACTCAGATAGAGCCAATCTTCAAACGCACAAGACGTAGTTGGGTCGGCAGCGTACAACGGATCATTGATGAGGTGTTTCAAGCCTTTGACGACACGTCCAGAGACTTGCTCATATGGGAGTTCTTCGTTGGGTGGACGAACTGTGATGATGTTGAAATTCAGCCGTTTGACACGGATCTCGTGCTCGAGCCACTCAACTTGTTGTCGAATGCCGTTCTTTGGAGAAAAGGTCAAGTCACCAGCAGCCCCCTCTACTGTAAAACTATCGAGGAAGGTGAAGAGTGTTTGAAGGACAGGATCAAAAATATGGAGATTGAGCGGGTGCCGTTGAGCAAAACCAGACTGATAGATTCTGTGTTCTGGAGTGCAACAGAGACGAAGGTGAACATCCAGTCTCTCGATGTATGAATTGGTTTTCGTCTTGGTAGGAATCAGTCGCCAGGCTGGCCAGAGCCAGCATTCGTTGACGATGGCAATGTCGACTGCGAAGGCGGGAGCTTCTCTGCTCAGTATTTGACTTGTTTCCTCGGCTATTTGATGATTGGCAAGGAGGAGGCCGAGTGCAGTAGGGCGATACATTTGCTCCGCGTCAAAACGATGAATGCGATTAAAAAAAGGCCCCCCAAAATCTCTTCTGGTTATCGTCCGCTCGACATTTCTTGGTACGACAGGAGGGGAGTAGAGGACAGCGCGGATTATCTCATCGCGCAGCTCGCGAGGCAAACCGAGCAAGGTGGCCATCTCGTGCACAGACTAAAATGTAGAACCGAGAGGAGATGGAGATCAAGTGACAAGTTGGTGACGATGGTGGTGGAGAGGAGGAGTCGTTGTTGTTGTTGTTGTCGTTCCATCCGATGCGACGCGGGACGACCTCGGGCGCTAGACTAGCGGCACGCGCACAAACGCGCACAAGAATGAACGTGACCTTTCGCGAAAACGTATCAGAAAGATTGATGAATGTGTTCTTATTCAGTATGATTGTGATGGTCCTATCTATCTTTCTTCTTGTGAGGCTTATATGGGTTGAGGCGCTAGTGCCCTTATGAGGACACCGATTATCCCCCGTTCAGTCTCCGTCATGTGACCCTCCAACAAAACGAACCTATGTATTATTACCTCACACCTCATTTCAACATTAATGCTTCATCCCACTCAACTTCCATACTCAATCTCCAGCCACCACTGTGTCCAAGGTGATTGTATTTCATCACTTACCCAGTATAGCCCGATCTGGCGCAGCCTGTCGTTATGTAATATTGTATTAGCGCAAATGACTCATTTTCGCTCACTTTAGGCCTGCACTATGAAGGAGGCTCAGGCACCGCGGAGTCATTATGTGCGATGCCGAATATGGACTAGATCCATAATGCCCACATTCACCGGGTAAGCAATGTGTAGACTCCTTGGAGTATAAGGTAAATGGGAGTGCCTCGATTATTTTATTTATCAAATTCACACACATACGCTACTCGCTCTGCTTGAGGATCATGGCGGCCACCGAACAAACCGCGCATTCGGCATCCATTGCAACCACTTCTTATGAAACAGCCCTCTGTGTCATCCCGCCTGTACACCAATGTCGAGACATTGACAGCCTGCGATCGCTTTATGACAAAGGTTACCGGAAATGGCCTCCACATATCAATCTCATCTACCCATTCGTATCATTTGACAGCCTGCCACGAGCAAAGGAACAGATTCAGTCCGCCCTACGCAAAACCCTATCGGATGACAGACAACCATTAAGGGTGCAACTAGATGAAGCCGGACACTTCGCCCATCGGATGAACAGCACAATCTTCCGGTGTGAGACTTCCGACGGCAAGGTTTCCTCGATACAATCTCTTCGTTCGGCTGCACTCGAAGCCTTGCGTCAGCATCCCGACAGTGCATTTAACCCACATCTCACCATCGGCCAATCCAAGGATAAAACCTTTTCGTCTCGAGACTTCCTGTTGAATAAAGCAGAGCTGCTGCCGAGCGTAGGCTTCGAAATCACGTCTCTCGCCATTTTGTTTCGGGAACACACACCAGGACAGGACAAGTCAGCGAATCGTATGAGGCTTTGGGGTACCATCGATATTCCAGGATCTTCCGTTCCTCGTAATTCCAAAATATCGGAATTCTGGTTGAAAGGTGCATCTCCGGCAGAGCTGGAGTTGGAGGGAGACTCCGATGACGACGCGACTGGCTTCAATCGAACAGTTCAACCCGGAATAACATACCAATACGACCCGCAACAGAAAAGCTGGAGAACGAGCTCGACCAATGCAAGCGATAACACTTCACCAAGCGCCTTAACCGTCTCCAGCTACAATGTCCTGGTTGATTCAGCATATCCCCCTGCTCAGGACCGAGATTCTCTGCTTGTACAAACAATCCTTTCACGGTCAGCTCTAGCAGATATCCTCGTACTTCAGGAAGTTTCCGATGAATTTCTTTCCTACCTTTTAGCCAATTCAGATGTCCAACGATACTATGCCTTTACCTCACACGGTCCGCCCAGTCAGTCCGATATCGCCCCTCTGCCCAGCCTGCGCAATGTAGTCATTCTTAGCAAGTGGCCATTCAGTTGGGAATTTCTTCCCTTCCATAGGAGACATAAAGGGGCCGTAGTTGCATCATTCCAGTCGATCGCAGCAGGCGGTGCATCTGACATCCCACCCCTTGTAGTCGCCGGCTTACACTTAACAGCCGGCCTAACCGATGGCTCTGTAGCTGCAAACAAAGTGGAGCTTCAGAACTTGAACAGATACCTGGTTCGAAAACACCTTTCCAGTCCATGGATTGTTGCTGGAGACTTCAATATCGCCACATCCATATACACTATAGAAACGACATTGAAGAACAAGTCCATTTCCCCGCAGACCATCGGAAAACTTACGTCTATGGAAACAACGATGGCTGACATTGGGCTCCTTGACGCGTGGTCTGTAGCTAGGATCGAAGGCACGGACCGCAGCGTCATGGAAGATGCAGATGATCTATTTGAAGGAGAGTATGGATCTACCTTCAATCCTAGAGAGAACAGACTGGCTGCTGGCACTTCCGCAACGTCGAATAATCGTCCCCAGCGGTATGATAGAATCCTCGTGAAGCCCGCGGGTCTTTTGCGCATTAGTGAGTTCAACCACTTCGGACTTCCTGAGATTCGCGACGGTGTACATGTAGTGCCCAGCGACCATTCGGGTGTAAGAGCCTCTTTGAAAGTTCTCTCGAATTCCGCTCCCAAACCGGCGGGCGATCTCAACATCCTTCAGCAATACCCTGTCCACCACAAGCAGATCTCCTCGACCTTGTCGAACACTTCAGCACTCACCTCCACACTATCTGCTCACGGCATGTTTCCCACCGAGGATGAGATCTCAGGCCGAAGGGATGCGTTCGCGCTTCTCAAAGAGGTGATTCTAGGGTCCGCCGACGATGCGGGTGCCAATACCGCCGACATTCCACTGGTGATGGTTTCTGTTGGGTCATATGCCATTGGCACATGGACGTCGGCATCCGACGTTGACTGTCTCTGCATTGGGTCGATCAGTTCGAAGACGTTCTTTAAGCTGGCGCGCCATCGCATCTTCAAGGCGCAGAATCGAGGGGTTCGACTTATGCGGAAGGTTGAGGCCAATACGGGCACGATGTTCGAACTGTCCGTTGGAGGTTTGGCAATGGATCTACAATATTGTCCTGCTGCGAGGATCGTAGAGCGATGGTCCGAGGTCCCTACTCTCCATCATTCAGATGCCATCTTCAACCTTCCCATACTATCACTCCGCAAGCTCAAGCCCTATCGCGATCTAACATACATCCAACGAACGCTTCCCTCGCCTCCCACATTTCGTCTCGCATATCGCTGCATTAAACTCTGGGCGGTCCAACGCGGCATCTATTCGTCCAGATTTGGATACTTGGGAGGGATCCACATCACTCTAATGCTTTCCTGGATCTGCAAACGGCTATTTCACGATAGTGGCTTCGTCACGGCTGCAGATGTTGTGTCAACCTTCTTTCATCATTATGCCGAGTTCGATTGGACGAACGACATGGTATTTGATGCTTTCTTCCACCAGAAGAAGCCACAGTACCAGCGTAGTAACAGGGAACCGATGGTCGTGCTGGGGTTCAACGCGCCAAATTCTAACATTTGCCACACCTCGACTGTACCTGGACAACAGACCCTCGTCCGTGAATTCAAATTGGCAGATGATCGCCTGTCCGAGGATGGTATGACATGGGAGAATTTCTTCGGAGTGCCCGAGCTCTCATCATCTCCAGACTCCTCCGTTGGGGTAGCAGATTTCCTCAGGTCACACGATAGCTATGTCAAAGTTGACATCCAATATTGGGGCCGTACGCTGTCGAAAGGCAAGGGACTTGTGGGATGGGTAGAATCACGGTGCTTGAACCTGGTTGTTGGTACGTATCGTTCCACCCTTATTCCAACATACATCAACTAACATGCACCAAGATCTCAACAAAGCCCTCCCTCATCTATCCATCCGCATCTGGCCCGCGCGCTTCTCCAAAACACAAGAAAGCGACCTCGAAACCGACTACCACGGGTGTTACCTAATCGGGCTCTCCAAGACGCCGTCCATTACTCCCACAAATCTATCCCCAGAAGACAAAGCCCTCACCAAGCAAGCCCTTCAAAAGACCTTGGACAAATTCACCAACCTTCTCCACTCCGACGAGCGCAACTATGATCCAACGTCATCCTGGATCGGCATCGTTCTCGCCAAGCCCAGCGAAGTGAGCAGTCTACGCCTCGACGACCACGAGTGGGGCGATTACATACCCGATCTAGACGAGGATTCGGAAGACTCGGATCCCGAGGACCTCGACAACACCACTCCCACCCTCGCTGCCCGCAGCAAACTCCCCACCCGAGGGGCTGCAGCGTCAACATCAACTCCTGTATCGACGTCCAAGCTACGCCCCGCATCCGACGTCCTGCATCGACTGCGCTGGGACCCTAGTCTTGACCCCGGCGACTTCATCGTAGGGTACGAGGATAGGTTTCTGGGTGCGAAAGAGACGAGTCTCGAGAGATGGAAGACGGAGCAGACGGACGACGAGTTTATTCCGCAGCATCGAATTTTGTATTTCAGAAAGAGGGAGAGTGGGGAGGTGGTTTGGGAGAGGATGACGAGGGTTGATAAGGTGTTTGGGAGTGGACTCGGTGCGGGAGATGGCTCTTAGCGTCCAAGATGGTATTGGGTATAACACCCTCTATTTACACAGAGTGCGCAGAGAAGAGTTTTAGACAAGCTTCATATTATCATGTGTTTGTTTATATCGAACATCACATCTGCTCGATGGCGGTGTCCGTCACGTGATATACCTCCGCAGGGTTTAGTATATAACATAACTAGCGTGCGCACGGGCTCTCCAATACAAATGTTTGCAGACTTACCGAGGGAAATCTGAAATATTACCCCAAGATAATCTACTATTATTGAAACTAGCGTGAAATTGCTGATATTGACAACGATGAATGTTTATGAATCCGAAAAATGACTTGACTCGTGCAGCAATCCTCAACAATGCTTGTTGACAGCTCCTACATTGATTGAATACATGGTTTTCCGACATATTTGATGGATCATTTCAAATTCAATGCGACTACCACGTGATAGCTCACCCATCTAGCCCACCCTTCTCTCATTCACACGTGCAGTGTCTGGATGTGCATGTCGCTGAACACACCGCAAGGCAAGACTAACATGCGACAAATTTGTCGAAACCAGTCTCGTCGTGGTTCCTAGGTGACTGACGCAGGCGGCAAGCTGACAACTGTTCTCTCGTGCCTAGCCCCCTCCCTGATTTCCGCAACATTGAAAGGTCGGAGTATATAAGGTTTCGCTCACGATACAAGCCGCCCACGTTCTTGCCTTTGAGCCGCAACTTGTCTTATGCCGGTCCCAGATCGTAGTTTTGCGGGAAGATTCCGTGGCGGTAAACTTTCTTTTTCTTTCACGTCCTACCTATTCACTCGCTTTTTTTTTTGTTTGATCTATGGACCCAGGGTCGAATGATCAGCACCGCTATGGGGCTAGAGTCGCTACATGGCTATGCATCGTGCGTTCGACGCTCACGTGTCAGACGAGTAGAGTAAACCTTCGGATTAGTGTCCCGACTTACTCCCTTCTTCCCCTTCCAGTGCTCAAATGCTAACGAAGTCCCACCGACAGATTCAACGGTCCCGTTGTACAAGTCCGCGTCGGGGAATCGCATCCAGAGCCGGCATATACATATGGCTGAACAATGCCGAAACACGGAAGACGTTCTAGCGTCGAAGCTATTGGGAGAAGTGTCCGAGCGAATGATAAATGCTCCAGCACCAAGTCGTCCCCTTACAATAGGTCGGTGGTGAAACAAGCTTTTAACGTCCACGAGGAACTCACATCACACCACCATCCGACTTCTTGGACAACCCCCCACAACGGCAACGGCGTGATTAGAGTCAGATCCACATCTGATCCCACCTGTCCGTATGTGCCCGTCGGGGCGATCATTTCGCACTCCATGTAGATCACCTACCTACACGTGGGCCAGATGCCAACTCGGGCTCGGGATCCAACCATGGGCCCACTGAATAAGTCCACAAGGTTTGTCGAACCTCCTACGGTGCATTTGCGAAAAGGGTTGCTAGAGGTATGCAAGCCAGAGACACGGTCCTCGGCATTAATACTCGGCAGGACTCGCCAGAGGAGTGCACTCACTCCGACCGATGTGCGCTACTTTTCCCAGTTACAGAGCATATATCGGAGAGCTCTATGGATCGTGGCGGGAGATCGAGTGGGTCTCCTAATAAGACGGTTGATATTGGAAATATACGTGGGAATGTGGATATGCAGGGCGAGTAGTGATGCATGCATTAAGATGCTATTTTTGTTTGCCCAAGACCTTCTTGAGGGGATGTGGTCGTTTTTGAATGTTTTGAGAGGATGAGGAACATCTTTGGCATTGGGTCATGGTTTGGAGAACATGGCGTCTCTGACTGGAAATACAGAGAGCCATAAGCGCACCAGACTCATAGGGATTTGTTTGGGCTCATATCAAGATCTGAAAAAGAAAAAAAACATCCATAGCTTGTCGTTTACCTAGGCATAGTGCATAATACATAGACCGCACAAACTTTTGTCGTTCTAGTAGACACGCCAGATGGGCGTATAACTTGTTTAGTCGTTTGAACTTGTTTCTAGCCACCCACGCACCCCATGGTAGCCTTACCGTATACTACCTAGACGTTTAGGTAGACCTGTCTAGGATCTGTCGTCCCAATCAAGTAATTCCTTCGAACACATTTTGCCTGCCATACATATTGGCCCACGTTTTTATGAATTGTCACCCGGGCTCTCTTTCTGTGGGCCACAGAAATGCTTCCCTACATCCCGAAGCCCGATGCAGATGCCTTCCCACGATCACCCTAACAAGCAACTACCCTCTTCCCCGCCTCGTACTCGACCACCGTCCCGTATACCATCTGCACGACCCCATTCGGCACCGTCACCATGTCCAAGATCTCTGCCTGATCCTTTCCGATGACATTGCTATAGTACGGATCAGCTGTCGCATTGACAAACTTCTCCATCGAGGATACAGTGAACAAAGCGATTCCGTCGTATTCGACGAGCGCGGGTGAGGTGCTGGAATTCGATGGTGGGGGCACGGTAGAGCCGACGGGGATGGGGACTGTGGCGCCAGAGACGTAGATCTGGTCGTGTAGGTATGTGTGTAAGCTAACAATGGCTCGTAGAGCGCGATTGGGTGGGAAATAGTACGCACCTGTTGATATCGTTTGAACCCATGTTCCTCCACCCACGGCCCGACCTTCGGTCCGTGTATCAGCTCCCAGTGCTCGTAAAATGCATCTCGTGTTAGAACAGGGTTGCGCTTTATGTAACTGAGAATGTTAATGCAGCCTACTTGAGGCTCGATAGAAGCCATCTTCAGTAGCGCGCAGGGCGGACCGCTCATGTCCTTGGATTGGTAATGAGAGGGACCACGAAGTTGAAAGTGAAAGTTGTTTCGAAGCCATACAGATCGATCGACAACTAGAGAGAATAGGGAAGGAGTTTAGTGTTGGATCTACAGTCACGTGTCGTATGGTTGATGATTAGTCAGAGCGTCTGCAAGTTGATCTTTATGGTAGTCCTGTTACAAGGGTAATATCGCATAATTATGAGACGTGTTCCTTCGGCGGTACTACAAAGGGAAGAGATGAAGGCAACCAACTCAACCGAAAAACAACGTCCAATCGATCAATGGAGTCAGTTTTGAAACCCGTACACCAGACATCCATCGGCTCAGAAACAGCTCCAAAGTAACACCAAACGGCAGCCTAAGCCGACATTTGCAGTCTTCGGTGTGTTCGTAAACCTTGTGTAGTTCTCCAAGTGCGACTTCCAGGTTCGCCCTCGCATCTCGTGCAGATATGAAACTCCACGATTGGTTCGCCTTCGTGTCCACAAAACCTCCCAATTTGGCTAGCGCGGGATAGCTGGGCATGAACTTCGAACATTTTAGGGCGAACGCAGCATACGCGAAACCGACGCCAAATTCGTGTTCCCTTCGCATGAAATATATAATAGAAAGAGAACAAACCCCCATCTACCACCATGTGACGACCCCAGAATAACTGCTCTTTTGCACCTTCACGACCATCCCATCATGACGCCTACGAATACATCGTTACTGCCCCCTCCTTTTGGACAAGGTTCGAACTTCGTGGATCCAAAGACAAGAGAGGGCTTGCAAGTCATTGTTACGTCGACGCTACTAGGGGTTGCGTTATTGTTCTATGTGAATCGGGTTTACGTGAAGAGTTGGTTGATGAGACAGTGGACCTGGGATGATGGTAAGTGAGATTTGCACTGAGTGCATTCCTTGCGATATGCTGACGAATGTTTAGCAACTCTTGCTCTAGCCGTGGTATGTAATAATCGCATGTGTGAAGAATCATAAATGTGAGGCTGACAAGGCCGTAGATATGTGCTGTGATACAGTTTTCGGTTGCGACTTATGGTGAGGAAACACACCTTTCTCGATAGAATGAGAAGACTGACAATGTATCCAGGCGTAGACAAGGCATATCAAGGAAGACATCTGTGGGATATCAGCGTCGAGCAGTCCCTCAGCGCCAATATCATCTTTGTGAGACATACTCTATCCTATCTCCCATCACTGAACTCAAACTTACCATATTTAGTCCTCATATATCCCCTTCATTCTCCCGCCATGGACTCTTCTATTCCTGAAATCATCGTTTTTCATCCTCTACCTCAACATCTTTGGCTCGATTCGATGGGTTCGCATAACCTGTTGGACGGGTTTGGCATGCATCACCATTATTCATTCGGGCATAGGTATCTACAGCTTGGTCATTGCTAGTCCGTACCAGGTATATTCTTGGAAAAGCAGAGTGTTGGACCTTGCGACCATTGCGTCTGTACCAGGGTTGATTGTCTGTATCGCGCTTCTCGTGATTCCCATCATTGCGGTTGCTCCGCTGAGACTTTCCCGAAGAAAGAAGGTTGGTGTTATGCTTATATTCATGGCAGGCGGAATGCAAGTACTTCGTTTCGAACCAACGTGATCTGATTGCTGACAAATAGCAGAGCAATAGTATGCGAACTCTGCGCCATCTCATTCCGCTACGTCCAAATGCAGAGCGCCGATAGATACTGGACTGGCGTTCCTGTGGCCATCGCCGGACAATGCGAAATCTACGTCGGCATCATCTGCGCGTCTATCCCCTCGGTAGCGCAAGGCGTTCGGAACCCAAAATCGGTGTACCAAATCGTGGTACGGAAGTCGTTGTCGTTCCACGACTCCCTTCGATCGAGTGGCCCCTTTGAACCGGTAACGAAGACGACGGAGAGAAACGATCAGGCGGGATATAATGCTGTTCAGTTGACTGATCGGAAGCATGGTATGTACGCAACGTTGGAAAGAGCCTAGAGCCAAGAGCATGAACACAACCAGACCATGACAGGGGTAGTCTGAGCCCCCTGTGAAAGCGTAGACGAGAATCGGATACGAGGTTTATTCGAAGGGCCGCGAAGGGCCGCGAAGAGACCGGGCGATGCTGTTATTGAATTCCGAAAGTCTTCTTCATTGGTTACCAGCAACCTTCGTGCATGCCCGTGCAGAACGCACATCTGCTCTCCGAGGTTGCGCTAAATGATGAAGGAGATATTCGAACCTCGAAGTCTGGTAGCTTGACAACAATCGTCGATATACGCTCGCATAGCTTGATACAGGGACCAAAAATTCGGCTCGTAATAGTCTTGTGGGACCAAGTGACACTGAGACACTCGTTGTCCGGTGCCCATGCTGAAGTAAATAGTAATGTCTACACTGTATCGTTCACGTCGTCGGCTTGCAGGTAAAATAAACAACACCTATGCACACATTCTGGAGGAATTCAAGATGTAAGATAGAGAATAAGCATACGTGCATAGATGTATCCGTTGTAAAAGGTAGAGCTTATAACAAAGGAAGATGGACTGCGGGTCTTTCTCATGGGATTGGAGTAGTGAGCTGGAAAAAGATGCCGTAATGACCGTAAAAGCTGGGACCAACGGCATCAGGATGGATTAAGGTGCGGGTGGAAATTTAAATTCAGAGGGTAGGTTAAGAGAGACAACAGCATCGGAGACGGATGCATCAGAGATGTATGGATAACTACACAATAGAGGGTCGAATGAGACTAGCGTCGCGCTAGTACGCGATTACGCTACCCTACGGGGAAGCTTACATATGTACGACGTACACCTCACATCTCGCAATGACTGTGTCCAACATGCGCTAACTCCCTGATATTTAGCGGTTAAATCCTTCGATCTAAGCCCCATTTGCGACAAGTATCTACCATATGGGCACTCATTGAGCTCCCAGACATGCTAACTTTCTACGATTGACTTTCTAGCAACTGACCACAGTCCAATCGTCGACATGTTGTTCAAGATGGCGAACGTCATTACGGGTGCCGGCCCCGAGGCTGCCAAAGCTGACGAGGGCGCGTCTCTTACCTCAGTTCTCGAGACTCCCGCTCTCCGTATCGAGCTCGCCCTCCTCGTGCTGCTATGCACTGATGCTATGCGAAGCGATTACATCGCCACATTCGATCCCAACAAGACACACGAGACCACCTCCACCGCACCGACTCCCAAGCCTAAATCCCAGAGCCTACCCGTCCACGACCTCATCAGCTTCGATGCGCCGCAAGATAAAGAGGCAATGGCAGCAGAGAGGGCTAGACACTCCCGGCAGCTGGAGATTGAGTCTACGCAGATGCAAGGCTTGCGCAGAAGCGGGTTGACGTTCTTTGACAAATGGCGGGCGAGCGTTATGCACCGGATTTGTGATGTGCTCTGTGTCCGGGGTGAGGTGGTGCGACAGGCCAAGATGAAGAGGAAGCAAATGCTGGACGAAGGAGAGAGACAAAGGCAGGGCAATTCGCTACTTATCGAGTTCGGCGGCGATCCCTTCGGCGGCTCTACATCAGTGACCAGTGGACCAAGGAAGCATGGGCACTATAACATTCTTGTGAACAAACTCCAGGGCTTCGAGGAGCGGAAGAAGGTGCTGATACTGAATTGCCTTCTACTGCTCCTGCTCAGTTTGGAGCATTACCCGGCACATTCGCGAGTACTGCTGCTACATATCACCAGCAGCTTGGAGCTGGAGGTGGACATGCTCGCGGAACATGAGAAGACAGTTGCCCAGGGCTTGCTTGCGTCCGCTGCCGCTCAAATGGATGCCGAAGCGTCGACTAGGAAACAGGCTTCCAATGATGCTACATCACGGAGGTGGAAGGTCGGTCTCGCTGCCGTCGGAGGCGCTGTTCTGATTGGTGTCACTGGAGGCTTGGCAGCTCCTCTGCTAGCAGCGGGGCTTGGCACGGTCTTTGGTGGTTTGGGTCTTGGCATAGTCGGGACATACTTGGGTGCTCTGGCGGGTAGCTCCGTTCTCGTTGGATCACTGTTTGGGGCATATGGCGGAAAGATGACAGGGCGAATTATGAGGCAATATGCGCAGGAGGTACAAGATTTCGAGTTCATTCCCATCCAAGGTAACCCTCGCCACCCACACAATGCCCCATATAGCTGCTGACGTGATCCAGATCCTGATCGGCCATCTGCCCAGCGCTCCCAAGAATGGGCCGAAGAGCAAGACGCCCTTGATCCCGCGAAGCGTGAGCAGCACCGACTTCGCGTTTCGATCGGAGTCTCCGGGTGGCTTAACTCGCCATCTGATGTCAATACACCCTGGGAGGTGATCGAAGCTTCGGGTACTGAGCCTTTCGCACTTCGATTTGAGCTTGATTCAATGCTCAGGCTTGGCAACTCGCTCAACGATGTCCTTTATAGTTATGCCTGGGACGGCATTACTTACACCATCGTCAGTCGCACGGTTCTTGGCGCTTTGTATGCTGGTCTCTGGCCTCTGGGCTTGGTTAAAGCGGCGAGCGTTCTAGATAATCCATTCTCGGTGGCTCTGGCTCGCGCTGATAAGGCGGGCAAAGTCCTTGCGCAAGCACTCATTGACGGTGTCCAAGGAAAGAGACCCGTCACTCTCATGGGCTATTCCGTTGGAGCACGGGTCATCTACGCTTGCCTTATCGAGTTAGCCAAACAGAACGCTTTTGGCCTTGTGGAATCGGCCGTTCTTATGGGCGCACCAGTCCCATCTGATAGCCAAACTTGGAGGCAGATTCGTTCTGTTGTGGCAGCCCGCGTTGTCAATGTGTACAGCACTGAGGACTACATTCTCGGATTCCTCTATCGCTCCACCAAGCTCCAGATGGGCGTCGCCGGGCTTCAAGAAGTCAAAGATGTGTTCGGTATCGAGAATGCCGATATGAGCAAGCTCATCAACGGCCACGATAAGTATAGGTACCTTGTTGGCACTATCCTGACCAAGATTGGAATCGAAGGCATCAGCTTCAACAAGGTTGCTGAGCAGGAACGAGCATTGGAGCTGGCGGAACAGAAGAAAGAACAAGTACGGAAGCAGGTACATAGACAAAAGAAGGACACTCGGCGACCCCATTCGTCTGCCCCTGGGCCATCAGAGATGATTGTCGTCCGAGATCAGAAGGTTGGCAACCTAGTCGATCTCTCTGCGCCTACTCCTGAACTGTCGATGTCGTATCCGACGCAAAGACCAATGATGCAACAACAGAGGTCTGGCCAACAGCCTGCCATACAGAGGCACATGGGTATGGCCCGAACAACAAAAGAGGCTTCAACAGCACTTGCGATACCCTCTTCGTTTATGGATCCCCTATCTGGCAGCATTCCGCTTGGCCAGAACCCCACTCCGTCACCGCCCGCTCAGACGTTTCCCATCGTATCTCGTGCGCACCAACTTCAGCTCCCCTCGAATATGGTTCCCACGCCCCCTGGGCCTACGCAACTTGTCTATCATTCTGGCGACGAAGATGACCATCAGATAAAGATGGTGGAAATTGACGACCAGAAGTTCTCCCCACCATTGGAGGAAATGCTGCGAAGTCCCAAGTCAACGCCTGGCCCAGCTCGGGGGCCCGAACCGATCAATACAAATATAGACGTCGTTGCCACGACGGTTGATATTGCAAAAGACGTGGATAGCGGTGATTACGAGGATATGGACCGCGAATTTGATGAGTTGAGTATGATTGATCCCGTGCCGTTGGATGATGACGACTTTGGTTTGATGTAATTGGAAGGTAAGGTTTTCTCTGTTCTTATTCCTTCTCCTTCGTCCATCTTCATATCGCACCTCTTCCGGCCTTGCTTTTTCTTTCGCTTTGCATCTGTCGTCGTAGTTCTTGTAGAATTCCTTGCGTCTAATGACACCCACGATAACCCTATCTTCCTATCTATCGCAAACCACAATGCAATGCAGTGAAAGTATTTAGAAGAACCAATTTCTTTCTGCTCCATCCCACAGTGCCCCTCGGGTATTAAGCTATAAGATGCCCTTTCGCGAGGGTAGCTAGATAGGACACTCCTCCCCAACGGACCTACAGTTTCATTCACAAATAAGCCAAATCCAGTAAGTACGCCCCAGCCACTTCCCCGCTCCTCAAGATATAGTCGCCCTCCCCACTTCAATTTCTACACTAACTTTATTGTTTCTATATAGGACAGACTACGTTCTGAATATAATGCCACAGGAGAGGTTACCCTCTGTTGTAACCCGAATCTTAGCACTATATACGTCTATTGTTGTTTTAGCATACCTAGGCTATGTAAGGATACCATAAATGCCGATTCCTTCATCTCACTCATCACTAAGCAAAGCACCGACCATTTGGAACACTTATGATTGGGCACTAACTGAAGGGGACTGTAGATGGGGACTGTCCAAAGACATGGTGTTATTTGCGTCTTACTACCCCTCACAACCCTCAACTGAATGCAGTGAAGTAATTGTAGAGGGGCATCTTGGAGAGCGGTAGCATGTTGATACATCAATCGCGCCCTGTTGCAATGACCGAATTTCCACTTCGGACAGAAGTAAGCACGTGGAGATATGGTGGGTTGAGTGAGGGGCTTCCAACAAAAACCATGTCTACCGATAGACGATCGTTGAACGCTTGCGCAGCCTGCTAAGCATTCTTCAGTTCTTGAGTTTAACAAAGGTGTGCTTCGTCGTCTTCCTCGAATAACTCTTCAACCGGTGGAGGTATTTCCAGGGAGTATATGAGACGGGAGTATAATCCGATGGCGGATAATATTGTTGTGCGTACATATACAAGTACACCTTTTTACACACCCGATTACTCCATAGAAATGCGCCTGCGTGAGGTAGATTCGTTCGTTGCTAATATAACACAGGAAATGCAATGCGGCGAAGCAAGTGGGTACCCCGGCCACACCTGGTACGACCACGTGTCCTGTAACGGATAATTCGTGCACCGTCATAAATTTGAGAGGACCAAAATGGATGCTACGATGGCGAATGCATTGATGCAGGCTACATATGATAAAAGTGCTCAAGGGGAAATTGGCGGGGGGTAGAGCGGGGATTATTTATGTTGAAGTAAGAGGCGTAGTTGGAGGAATTTGAGAGGCTAGAGAAGGAGAAGGCATTCCAAAAAGAAACGGTAAAACTAGACAAAGACAATCTTGGGAAGAAAAAAAAAAGGAGGCCGAAACCGAGACAGCGCCGCCTCTGCCAAACTTGGAGAAGAAGGGACGAGCCACGATAAACACGATAACAGATTTATAGAACAAGGCCGATAGTGAATCCGGCTGGCGATAACACACTGCACAAGGGTGAGAAGTAATAAGAAGCTGCGCAATTAGGAATAAATAGACCGACGCAGTCTGGCATCCATCCATCTGTCAATCTATCGAATACCCCATCTGGCCTACATTCCGCATTTTCCACGCATTGTACTGTATATAACAATCTGGATGCATGAATGTCCTTTCATCTAGAGGCGCCCGGGTCTTCACTCTGATATAGGGAGGTTGCAGTTGTGATCGACGGATAGCGCGCGAGTTACGGAGTTGCGTGATTACTTGATGACTGGGATTATTTATTAGTGTTGACGTCCGCGAGCGAGGATGGTTGATTAGGAGTCTGGCCGCATTGCGCCGATAGGCCATCCCCTAGGGCACGGTCTAGAAAGTCTCACATATGGAGAGGAAGTATGTACTGATGCTCGGGGTGGATGTTCGTGTCCATCTATCGATGAGCAGCAGATTGGGTAGACGTCCGAGGTAACGAAAGTTGAAAGTTACTAAATATCGAGGTATGCAGACTACTGCATGCACTTACTTCCTCATGCTTGCAATTTACGGAAACGGGATACCACACGTAGCATCCAGCTTTTACACAGTAGAGTACTGTGTACATACAAGTACGTTGGTCAATGAACTCGGGGACTTAATTATCGCAATCTTCCGACCACCGAGATTAGCCGCTCTAGATGACCCATAATATCAACTCTGCCCTACATATATGTACATGTACTTGTACAACAAATCTTCCGGTGTCATGGATATTCATTCTTTTTACCCGGGTCTGTCTCTCGCTACGGCGGTCCTGCAACTACAGTATTGTGAGAATGAGCGATGACGGTTCCTCCCGCAAAACGAATGCTTGCAAACCAAAATGGTAGCCTTATCCAATCAACACCATAGGCATAGAATGGCCTTCCTAGAACGCTTCGACATCGAGTCAACATCAAGCCTATCCAAGCTATCGCAAGCTATCGCAAGCTTTCCACCCAAGAGGGTCAAAGCGATAAGATATAGTGTTAAGCCTTGACCAATGCCTGTCCATAATTTACTTGTACATACAGGTCCTGCCCACTGCGGCTTAGCCCCGGCCGCTGCCACCACACACATTCGTGGCTTCTCCCTCGCCATGACAAGAAGGGGATGGTCATCTATAAGAACCTCCGTATGGCCGATATTGATTCACTCCCAGTTGCTGCATGGAGTAAGATCTGTTTGCGCCAAGGAATATGAAAGCCTTACCTCCGCCACCCTTGGCGTGTCACTGCCAATGTGAGTCCACGAAGCTTGATGCTGCTCGGTAGGTTCTCTGATCAGTGTTTCAGACACACCCTGCCACGCGCTGACTATTCGGAGGATAGGGGCATCAGTTGACAACTGATGGGGCGTTTGGTTTTCCAAGTGCCTCTTTAGGAATATTGCTAGATACCCGACGATGGAAACGTAATAGAGTACTTATAGCGACTCTTCTGCCTCCTTAGAAAAAGTGTCCGCAACTTGAACTCTCCGGTCAATACAGTCTCAGGCCCTCAACATGATATCCAGCATCCTCCCTATTGCGGCCCTTGCTGGCGCGGCCATGGCCACTGCCTGTCCTCTCTCTGTGAAGATTGCTGGTGCAGCTGATCACGTGGCTGAGATTGCTGTCACCAACACCGGTGCTGAAGCTGTTACTGTTTTCAAGGGCAACACTGTCTTCAGTGACCACGCCACCAAGGACCTTTTGGTCACCGATGCTGGTATGTATTATACCTTCCCATCATTCCCGGGGTAGTTCCAAACAGATGACGAAATTATTCGTCCCTGCTTTGTGCAACTCCCCTGTATCTGCCATCGTATCTATGCAACGTGACCCCGACTAACACTGTGCAGCGGGCAAGGCTCTTCCATTTGAGGGTGTTGTTGTCAACTACAGGCGCGTCGGCCTCACCCAGGACATGTTCGTCACCCTCCAACCAGGAGAGACAGTCACTGCCTCCGTCAACGCCGCCAAGAGCTACAAGCTCGCTGGTATTGCTTCGGCCAATATCTCTACTCTCCAGGGTTTCAGATACGTCACTGGAGAGGTTGCTCCTACCGCGTTGAAGGAGACTGTCTACTGTGAGGCTACCTCTGACAGCTTGACCATCACTCCCGACCTGAGCAAGGTTGCTGCGTAAGTTTGTCATCAAATATTATAATATCACACGCTAGATCATGCCTCTAACTGATATTCATAGCGCCCACATCTCTGCACGTGACGTGTCCAGCCCCAACTCCCGCATCCAGAAGCGTTCTATCACGTACTCTTCTTGCACCTCCTCGCAGACGAGCTCTTTGCAGACCAGCGTGGCAGACGCCATTTCCATGTCCTCTGCCGCGTACACCGCTGCCAACACCGCTCTGTACTACTTCACCACGTGGTTCAAGTCGACCTCGGAGGAATCCACCGTGCGCGCCATCTACAACAAGGTTGTTGGCGTGCAGACCACCTCTCCCAAGATCTCTTGCACAGACACGTACAGCGACTGCGTTGACGGCTCCGCGCTGCTATACACCGTCCCCAGCGCCAACGTCATTGTTCCTTGCCCGAACAACGGCTTCTGGTCTTTCCCGGAGCTGTCGCCCGATTGCACCGATTTCGATTACGACAGGGCGGGTTCCATCCTCCATGAGATGACCCACTTGTACGGAACCACGGATTGGGCTTATGGCCCTACGGCTGCCAAGGCTCTTACTGCCGCCAAGGCCGCTGCTAATGCTGATACGTATGAAATGTACGCTGGAAGTGTCCGCCTGAAGGGCTGCTCGTAGGTCATGGTATGGATACCTAGCGGGGGTGTTGGAGGCACGCACTGGAAGAAACCTGCTCCATATTCTTCCGTCCGGAAAGATATACAAGGCCCAGAGTAAAAGCACCAAACTTGCTTTACTCAACGCTGCCGTTCCTGCTATCTTTACAAATCAGAGACTTTGTCTTTTATCAGAGACTTTGTCTTTTATCAGAGACTTTGTCTTTTAGATAGATGTTGGTCACGTAAAGATGATTGCGAGATTTCACAGGCCTAATTTATATACTCGGTACTCTCTTATAAATACATCTTTTTGATCAGTATTGTGATGATGTTCCAAAAGTATTGTGACGTTCCAGATCTTAGGTGATGTATTGTTGACCTACTCGCTTGCCAGACGCTGATTGGTGGGATTTCGATTTATTGCTCAGGCCTTTTCCCCGCATTATTACTGCCCGAGATAGATCACAGCTCGTTATTACTTAAAAGAGTTAAGATGGTTATGTACCAAGGGCTTACATAACCCCTGTCCTCTAAGGGCTCCCTAGGCCATCTGGCCAGGGCACGTGAGATAAAGTAGAATATGTACTGTCACACTTATTATGTACCTTGAAGAGGAAGGAAATGATATCTGCAGAGATTTTATGTGTGTGCTTAACGGTTGCACTAGGCCCTTGATAACGCCGGCGTAGAGCTTCAACAACGCCGCAACGGAGCCGCAACAATGCCGCAACAGAGCCGCAACAGAGCCGCAGCGTACATTACATAGTCTCGACGGAGGTGCAATAATCCGGACCGAGCCAAGACCAAAGGTTAGGCTTTGCCCAGCCTAACACAGTCAGTGAGAAATAGGTTGAGAACATGTTAGTAGTCATGAATTTGATATGTAGAAGAGAGAAAGTAGTAATATATAATACTAATTAACCCTTCCAGCAATTATTACGTATCAATACTAATTAACCCTCCAAGCAATTACTATGTACATATCTTACTAGGGCCTGCATTACCGCCACTAGTCAAACCAGCCCCTAGAGTAGGGCTGCTGATCTGTATTGATATCACTGCCCCTCAACTATTATTAATGCGGAGAAATGTAATGTGCACAAATAGTAATGCCGTACAGTTTTCATTCATATAGCACTTGAGATCCATCTAAGACTGAACTTGCAATGGCTTCACTCAGACCTTTGCTCCTGTTGGCAGCTATCTTTCTTTCTCAAGCTTTTGCAACATCGCCTATCGTCAGTTCAAGAGCCGGAATATATCAAGGAAGATATCTTGCAGAATTTAACCAAGATGTTTACCTCGGCATTAAATTTGCTCCCAAGCCAGTCCGATTCGCCCCTGCAGAAATGATTCCGGACACTCCCAACGAGACCTTCGATGCCACTCAATATGGAATCGACTGTAAAGGTTACGGATCAGACACGAACTTGCTCGTCGCCCAAGGATGGACCAATATCGGAGAGGACTGTTTACATCTCAACATCGTGAAGCCAGTTACGAATGAAACGCATCTCCCAATTCTCCTCTGGATCTACGGCGGCGGCTGGCAACAAGGCTCAACCAGCGATCCTCGTTATAACATGTCGTACATTGTTGCACAGTCGGTTGTCATCGGAAAACCAATCATCGGCATTTCAATCAACTACCGGATGGCGGCTTTCGGCTTCATCTCGAGTAAAGAGATCGACGAGACGGGAAACCAGAACCTGGGACTACGGGATCAGAGGCTAGCAATGGAATGGGTGAACAAACACATATCAGCTTTCGGGGGCGATCCGGACAAGGTCACCATCTGGGGAGAGTCAGCGGGCGCGTATTCAGTCGGTGATCACATCGTCGCATTCAACGGAACCAATGATGGTCTCTTCCGCGCTGCCATCATGGAGAGTGGAGGAGTCGTCGGCCCACCGCTCAACGGATCAGATTGGTACCAGCACATGTACGACAACCTGGTCACATCTGTAAACTGCACCGGCGCCTCCGACACCCTCCAATGTCTTCGCGACGTGCCATTCGAAACAATCGCTCCCTTTGGCTACACGGGTGAGGAATGGTTCCACTCGATGGACACGTCGTTCGTCTCGCGACCAGGCCAAGTCTCCCTCACCACCGGGAAGTTCGCCAAGATCCCCATCATTCTCGGCACCAACACCGACGAAGGTTTTGGCGTCGGCGGCGTGAACACGGACGAGCAAGCCATCAATCAACTCGTGCACTCTAAGCGCTGGGTGGTCAACGAAGAGCAAGCTCAACGCTTACTAGAACTATATCCCAATGACCCTAACTTAGGCTCGCCATACGGCTGGGGCAATAGAACGTGGCCGGATAACGGACTGCAGTGGAAGAGATATCAGAGTATTGCAGCGGACCTTTGTATGTTTGCACCGAGGAGGTTGTTGGCAGAGAGTATGAGTCGGTTTGAGAAGAAGGTGTATTCGTATAGATGGGATGCGCCAAAGTTTAACAATACGCCGACTGCGATTGGAATCAACCATTTCTCCGAGGTAGGTTATCATGTTTGGAAGTGGGTTAGGAACGACGGATGACTAATATTACGCAGATTCCTTTCACGTTTGGCAACACGGAGCAGACGATCACACCGCTGGGGAACAGCACCGAGAATATCGAGCTCAGCCATCTTGTGAACAGGATGTGGGCTTCTTTCGTGTATGATCTGGATCCAAATGGACACGGTGGTAAGTCTTCTCCCGCCAAGTTTCCTACGTGAAAGACTGGCTGATTATCGATGTAGTTCCTGGAGTGGCCGAGTGGCCACAGTATAGAAAGCACGTCTCCAACTTCGTTTTCCGCAAGGATGAGAGTTATGTCGAGAAGGATGATGATCGGGCAGAGGGCGTTGCTTACATCAATACCCTCGTGAGATAGATCACCGTAGACGGCTTCAGTGTCGCGTGACAACTATCTATTCGGGAAATTGAGAAGGATGCACTACGCCATCAACGGTCAACAAGATGCATTTCTGCCGTGAGCAATACGACTTCGATTAATGTCGTGTGGGGTGCTTACTTGATCCTCTGGATACACGTTCTTCCGCTCCTTTGAGCTATATATATATACTTCGTTCCTACTCTATAGATATATGTATTTACTAATCAATTACTCAGTTACCTAATTACCTGGATAAATGCTTTCCAGCTCATATCCCTTTCCACAATTAGCAACTGATTAGATTCTTACCACCAACGAAGTCTACCACACTGACACTGCTCTGTCGTACATGATGGACGACCTTGAATGGTCAAACAATAACTAGCAGTATTGGGATCCAGGGTCGTCCAAAGAAATGGCATTCCTTGACTCAACCCCTTCCCATCAAACGTCCTCCCTCTGACGACCCTACTAAACATCTGCATCTTCTCTCTGAACACCTTCTCAGCGTGTCCCACCTTCGAATTCGTCTTTCCCAAGAGTGTCCTGTCATCGAACATATGCGTGATATTCTCATCTGAATCCGCAAAACTCGGCCGATTGAACGTCACAACGAGACTGATCTGACCTATAGCCGCTGGGACCTGCGGCATGTATGGCATGATGAAACTGATGTTCCTTGTTGTCGGGATCGGGCTGTAGAGAGAGAAGGGGCTGAAGTGGAGGATGCTAGAGAGGGCGGAAGGGGGGGGGGATTTGTGTCGAGGGTGCCATTTGCGGTGGATACCAAATGCGCCACGTGGGTCAGAATATCGATGAGCGTGTCCTTGCTCTTTAGCGGCGCACAGGGAAAGTCGATGATCTGAGCTTGCACGGCCTCCTTCCGTCCATGCTTGCAGATCAACATCTTTTTCCAGCATCTTGGCGCTCGTGTAATAGGAATCGACAAGATCGGCCATAAACACACGCGTCGCATCATAAATCACCGACGCGTCTTCGTAGAAGGGAAAGATCTTCGGCTTCGGACCGAACTTGCTGTCAATGAGCCCGTGTCTTGCAACGTTCGTTTTGAAGTAGTTGGCTTGGAAAGTGCCGGACTCGCTGGATTTGTAGAGGCCGGTGCTACATATAATCTCCTGCTATGTACAAGACCGTTCGAAGCAAAGAGCTGTTCCATGGGACCGCCCTCGAAAAGGAGGCGATAGACGGCGATAGGACCTAAAGCCCAAGCATCTTTCACCACTGTTGTCTCGCATCAGTATAGTGACACCATTAATAACGATGTGCAGAACTTATACAACGATTCAGGATAGCCATAACAGGATGTTCTTCATTCAGCGTACGAATCGCAGCCAAGTACATAATCTCAGCCACGTCATGCATGCCATGGCTCCCAGATGGTAGGATTGTGCATACCAGACACTGTTCTGGTTGAACATCAGCTTGGCTAGCAACCAGTCATTCGTTTCATCTTCCGGTGTATATATCAAGTCCTCGGCGCCATCCACATTCGGCTTTATGGCCAGAGGCAGGAAATCTCCGGATGTAGGAATGAATGTAAAAGTACACCTGACACGCTGCGGCGTAACGACCTGGAGTCTTGGGCTGTGTCTTCTGCTCGAGGAAATCGGTCAGGAAAAGACGGCCGGCTGATTGGAGAGCAGCGAGCGACAGAGTGGAGATGGACTTTGCATTTGGAACGGCAAAGGGAAGAAGCACATCCTTGGCTACACGGACAATGCGGTATGGGTTGCTGGAGAGCTGGGCCATTGAAAACGTAAGGTCGTGCGTGTAGTTGGTAAGGATACCTGGGTAGGGGCCCTTGGGTGCCGAGCTTTTCCACTGGTCATTGTACAACTTGGCATAATCGTCCAGTGTATTGAGTCCACCAGCCTGGTTCAATCGCGTGAGCTATCTTCTAGCTACTACGGAGAATGTGACTACTTACAGCAACGATTGCTGCGGCGGCACGTCGCCCTCGAATAACAGGATTGAATAACTCCGTTTGGGTATTAAATCAGTACTAGGAAATTTGTAACAAGCTACATCTTCCAGGGCTGCATTCCGCTCATCAGCAAATTTTTAGGACTGTAATAGATAGATAATAGTAGTATATGATCCAGAGCTACATCTGTAACAGGTAGTAGCGCTGTAATCCCGTATTGACACTACTTGAGCCAATATCGTTGGCTGAATGCCTATTGATATCAGGTCAATTGTTTGCTTGGCCATGTCTTGTACTGAATCTAGGGTTTCGTTTGGGTATACCCTCTCTACGGGAACGATGTATCAACAATATGAGCCGATTATGGCTCGATTGTGAGGGTCCAATGTGGCACAAGTCTCACGCTGACATCAGCCGTACCGGTGAAGGAAAATAAGGTCACGTGACAAACTAATGAGAGCACTGAGCATTGTAAGACCCGTGATCGTATAAGCAAGAATGCAATGCTGACAACTGAAAGGCGAATTAGCAAAGGAGCCTAACACAGGACTTGTATGTTTATTGCGCTTTCTCGTAACCGAAACATTCTTCTTGATTTCTTCCAGCATGCTTGTCGTCCATACCCAGGTCCGCATCGCGATTCGCCTTCAAGGTTGTCGTTTCAAAACAGACATCCAGCTTCTTAGGATGATTATTGGCCTCAATCGATCACCTAATGCAATCGTGCTGCAACCCCTAGGTCTGACTTGCGCCATGTGTAAGTGGCTGAAGCCGAGATAGCCTTGTGAGTCGAAAGGGATCACTTCGCCGGCAACGTCTGTTGAGTAGTCTTGGATGCTGGATTGTGGTGTTGGGATATGGGTTGTGGTCATGTTGGAGATCAAAAGGATCCCAAGAGCTTCTATGTCCTATCCTGTGGGTAAGGATAGGTCATCTGATCAGGCACATGCGAAGAGGGTGAGTGCAAGCGAGTATGTGAGTCTGGCCTATTAGAAGGAGCACGAAGAAAAGAGGGAATTGTGCCTCAACGAACTCAACCCTGTTGAAGAAGTTGCTCACATCATACGTGGTCTTAGTTTGATAGTTTCCGTATGGTGGCAACGGCCCACTGATCACTTTAATGGCCGCGCAGCCGATTACAGGCGGCGAGAGGAGCGTACAGAGCTGCATGGTCGTAGCCGGCTGCTTGAGAAAACGGAAATTTAGAACATTCTCGATATGTGAGCTTTGCGGGAAGAAGGTCGCAAAAGTAAAGACACAGGAAGAGGTTGAAGGTGAGAAAATATGCAGAACGTTTAGACCGGGGGTACACTGACGAGGGACAACCAGAGAATAGCGTATGGACTTAACAGGTATGAGGTATAGGCGGTAAGAGGGCTTCAGATGGTGAAAGTGAGACGCGAGACGTGAAGATGTTAGCCTACCAATTTCATTCCAGAGGAACAATATGATTGATTTGCCTTTTCCAATTCATGAGCATAGGATATAACCAATCCTCTCCCCTCTGAGAAGGTTTCTCGGTATATTTTGTAGGATGATGGCTTGACAGTGGTGTAGAATATAGGCATTCGAATATGGACCGAGTTCTGTTTTTTAGAGCAAATAATAGAGGAGACGATATGGAGGTAGAATTGAGCTGGGAAAGTACGTTCATGTGATCGAGTTGTGAAAGAGTATTGATTAGTGACTATCTAATACTATGTAACAAATGAGATTATATACCGCTCCATCAGAGCGGAAGAACGTCTGTCCGAAGATCCACAGGATCACGAACCATCAGGTAAGCTTCAGATAGTCACCTGACCTTGGTGAGCTATCGAGCTTGCCTGGAGCAACGCGCAGATCAGATGAGCACTGTACGCGACAGACGATAATTATCAGGAGAGCAAACCAAGTACGAGAGTTCAGTCAACCGCAGTGTCTATCGTACTTCCTGTCACTTAATGATCCCGATTTTTCCAACCTAATTATAAAGTAGTCCGACTTTTCCTTAGCTTATCTACAAACGTGTAGGCAGTACATTAGCACCTACAAAATGATAACTGCTAGGCTTGTTAGTTCATATGACAGTCAAGTGCTCTCCCGCGAAAACGATTGCAGTGAAAGCGAGAAGGAACATGGAGGAAGAACACCTCTTAGCGAGCTCTATCATTGTCAGGTACCCTTCCTAGACTTGTCGTACACGCTAAAGATTGCATTGCAGCAAGACGCTAACGGTTTCGTGTTGCAGAGCTTCAACTTTGGACAAATCAGAGCTCATAGCGAGCACCCTATCCCCATCAACAGCCATAATGCCTGAAGCACTAATACAATCTTTAGCGCGGGCGAGAAGGCAATTAAGCTTGATCGGTACATCACGTGCAGATAAGATAAGCGCATCTGAACTTTTTCCAAAGCTTCCCATCCGCTCACGATCAACACCAACACAATGTCATTCCAGAATCCTCCGTACGGCGCAGAAAAGCGCAAGCGCGTGAAAAAGAAGAAGCGCAGGACAGAGGGTGCGCTCGCTCCCAAGAAACAACACGAGAAAAGAAGCTAATCAACGTTTTCAGTGTCATCATCCGAAAGCGACAGCGAGGTGGAGCAGAGAAAGAGCCGGAAAGTGTCATCTTTGCCCGAGGATGTGGAGGCTGCGGAACCAGTGAAAGAAAAGGCCGAGAAGAAAGCGAAGAAAGAGAAGAGGAAAAAAACGGGCTCGGAAGTGGTGCCAGAAGATGTTTCCATGGTAGAAGCGGAAGACAATGCGCCGGCGAAATCTGACGAAGGAGCCGGAGATGTGGGAACAAAGTCAAAGAATGAGAAGATTAAGAAGAAGAAGAGCTCATCCCCTGCTGTATCGGCGCCCACAGAAGACGTCTCCATGATCGACGCCGAGGAGGCACTACCCGCCGAGCCAACGCCCAAGAAAGCGAAGAAAGACAAGAAGAGAAAATCCTTGCCTCCCACATCCATATCTACCCCCACAACGGCCACGACAAGAGATAGCTCCATGGTTGAGCCAGAATCATCCCAATCTCCGGAGCCCACTCCCGCACCTGAGGAGCCGAGGGTTGAGGCGCTTGACGATTTGTTTGCAGCTATTTATCTGAAGCGAGTGGCAACAGAACTGGGTGACGATCTCGATAAAGTGCGTGAGGCGAACGACTTCACGAATCGCAGTATGCCGATGTTGATTCACGCGCTGAGGCAGGGTGCGAGCGTGTATTCTGCAGAGGAGAGGAGAAGGGTTGTTGGGGACGTGGCGGCGGCTTGATAGTAGTCGGTGGGTAGCACCTGAGAGTACGACTGGCGTTATGGAAACTTTTGAGCAGGGCTCACAGAGGCATCGGCGTTGAAGCTGCAATACATGGGCTATCTGAGTAGCATCCAGAGCACGTAGGAATATCATACCAAATTCCACTTACACCATTTTATCCCCGCAAATCTACGCAGGAGATGGTTTCCGTAGATGTCACAGAAACGCCAGGTCGCCGAGAAGCAATGCATCTATTGATATCAATAAGTTTCCACGCCCATCCCAGATGATCTCCACTCAAGCTCTATTGTCCACGCCAGCAGGAAGGGGTGTTTAATGACCACCATATCGTGCGCGAGCTTCATCACCTTATCCCTCTTGTCCGCCTTCTTCCCGTTCGGCAGCACCATAAGTGTGTCATAAGCCCTCTGTAGCAGCTTCTCCTCGTACACCCTCCTCAGGTCATCATCATTCGTCCAATTGATAATCTGCTCATATATACCCTCAAGCTTGCTCCTGCCAAATACCTCCTGTCTCACTTCCATGTTGACGCTCTGTGCCGTCGCGCCCAGACGTGTCTTGCGTTCGGCAACCTGTGTAGCAATGGTGTGGTTCTCCTCCGCTTCGTGGATCTCGGCGAGCCGGATGTAGACCGCGGCGGGTTGGGGCAGGCGGGCTTGCAGGTAGGTGTATATGGGGGAGGTAGGGAGCTGGGTAGAGAGGGCGCACGCGTATTGCGTCCTGGAGCCGTGTTTGCGGGCGAAGTCGACAAGCTTGTCGATTGCGGACTGGGATTTGTGCGCGTCGTCTCTGCGGGGCTGTGAGCATCATGCCCTTGAGCACTAACTGCGCAGTACCTACGCTTCGGCGTATATCTCTGCCAGCTTTAGTCCGACTTGCGTGTTCTCATCCACCTTTGCGTTCGTTTGCTTCTCGTAGAGGCCTCGCAGACCAAGCCATGCGTTTGGTTCCTCCGGCTTGATCTTGGTCGCGTCTGTGTACCCCTTCGCCGCATCCTCAAACTTCCCTAGGCCCTCATTGGCGCGGCCTATAAATAGGTTCGCCCAGTAGTTCTGTGGATCCTTCTCCAGCACAATGGTGGCTTGCTCTTTCGCATCATCCCATCGCTTTGCTTCGATGGCCGTCTTTGCGGCTTTTAGGGCAGATTTGGTGGACATGGCGGGAGTTGTCGAGTATTATGGTAAGGGTATATCGGTGGTTGGTTCAGGCAGCGCGCCGTAGGGCAAAGGTGATTATATCATGATTGTTGGTGATAAAGTAAGTGAAGTTTGCAACTCGATGCAGGCGGTCATTGAAGTGGGATGAAATACGCCAACACTTTAGCGGGAAACCTTAAATCAGCCCTATGAGCGGCGCACAAACAACTGCTGCACTTCCCCTTCAGACACTTCACTACACCTGCCATCCAACGGACGGTGCACTCACGTTCCTTTAAATCTCGCGTGTCTCCTTTCTCTAACAGTCTCGGACTCCCTCACGGCCGCCAACGATACTTGATTGCACTTTACGAAGAACACTTGGAACCTGTCAGGATGGCGTCACACGCAGACAGCGCCCACGACCTGCTGGACCTGGACATCCAAACACTGAGGCAATATGTCGAGCTCTTCCCACAGGAGGGTCTCACCAAGGTTCTCACAGGCTACCTCAACAGTGGTGTATCCAAGTATCCACTTACCCCAGATGATACGGAAGCACCAGATTTGAGCGAAGGCGGGGTTGCTCTCAATGTTCCGTTCACGCAGGAAGATTGTTTAGTGATGATGACCGAAGGAATCATCGAAGCAAAAGCTTCTCCACTGGCCCATTGCCTTCTCGGCGACTACTACCTCTCCTTGGAAGAATACGAGAGCGCTGTCGAGATCACCCGGAAGGGTCTAAAGCTCGCCGCCGCGGAAGCAAAGAAGACAGACTTTACATTCCAGAGAATAAAGGATGCACTGAGCAGCACGCTTGCAACCGCTCTAGTGTACTATCAGACACCAAGAAATCATCCCGAAGCGAAGGAGATATTCCGTTCAATCCTAAAGCGAAAGCCCCGGTTTACTGCAGCGCTAATCGGCTTGGGCCTCATTCTTGAAGAAGATGAGGAGCATGTCCAGGCCATCGAGTTCCTGGAACAGGCGTTAACGCAAGACCCGGAGAATGGTCGAATTGGAGCAGAGGTGGCTTGGTGTCAGGCTCTAAGTGGTGACTACTCGACTGGACTGGTCAGATTGCAAAAGTACCTAGAGTTCCCACAGATGGACGCATCGAAACAGCGTGGTCGGGAGCTACGAGCTCAGACGCTTTATCGGATCGGTGTTTGTATGTGGGAGCTAGATCCTTCAAAAACGGCGCGCAAGAGTCGCCAGGGTCCGTACGCCATGTTCCTCGCTGCTATCAAGGCGGATCCCAATTTTGCCCCAGCATACACCAAACTCGGAATCTACTATGAGGAGTATAGCAAAGATCGCAAACGAGCAAGACAATGTTTCCAGAAGGCTTTCGAGCTTTCTCCTTCGGAAATCGCGGCAGCAGAACGCCTAGCTCGGTCTTTCGCTGATCAAGGCGAGTGGGACATTGTCGAGGTGGTTTCACAACGGGTCGTAGACTCAGGAAAGGTCCGGGCGGCACCAGGTTCAAAGAAGAAGTCTGTCAGCTGGCCATTCTCCGCCCTCGGTATTGTCCAGATGAACAAGCAGGAGTACCAGAAGAGTATCACCTCGTTCCTCTCAGCACTTCGCATCAGCCCTGATGATTACTATTCATACGTGGGTCTTGGTGAAAGCTACCACAATTCGGGTCGGTACAACTCTGCACAACGCGCTTTCAACTATGCCGAGAGTCCAACGGACGGTGCTGTGATGAAGAATAGTAGGGAAGGTAGCTGGTTCACAAAATACATGTTGGCGAACGTCAATCGAGAACTTGGTGAATTTGACGACGCTATCAAGAGCTACGAGGAAGTCTTGAGCGAAAGGCCTGAGGAGTTTGGAGTATCGATTGCACTTCTTCAGACATTAGCGGAAAAGGGGTGGCGATGTATCGAGACTGGGTACTTTGGGCAGGCTGCCGACAGCGCTGTCAAGGCCATCGATATCGCCACTGGTATCGCCGAGTACAAACCGGATGCATTCAACTTATGGAAGGCCGTTGGAGATGCATGTGCTCTGTTTAGCTGGGTTCAGGAGAAATTGGCACTGTTCCCTCCTCCAAAGGCTATAGCCGACCTCCTTAAAGCCAAGTCACAGGTCGAGCTCGACTACGATGTTCACAAGGATCTGGATGGGGTTGGCAAACTCGAGCTTGACCGACTAGCATCCGATAATCCTACAAGTCAGCCTACGGTCCTAGAAATGGTCATCAAGTTTTCTATCCTGGCCCAGAAACGAGCCATCGCCAGCTGCGCGAATGATATTCACGCCCAAGCGGTGTCTTGGTACAACCTAGGTTGGACTGAATACCGGGCGCATATCTGTCTGGAACAAGAGCAGAAAAATCAAGGACTGACTACGTTCCTCAAGGCATCCATGAAGTGCTTTAAGCGAGCCATCGAACTAGAAGCAGGAAACTCGGAATTCTGGAATTCTCTTGGTGTCATCACTACGACTCTCAGTCCGAAGGTTGCGCAACACGCTTTTGTACGATCACTTCATCTGAACGAACGTAGCGTGCGCGCTTGGACTAACTTGGGCACGCTTTACCTACTGCAAAACGACCAAGAGCTCGCTCACGCCGCATTTTCACGTGCTCAATCAACAGACCCCGAGTTCGCCCTAGCATGGGTGGGCGAAGGTATCATTGCCCTCCTCTATGGGGACACCAAAGAAGCACTCTCACATTTCACGCACGCTTTCGAGCTTGCAGACTCATCTTCCCTACTCACCAAGCGTCAGTACGCTGTCTCGACATTTGATTACCTGGTATCATCTCCGACAGCTGTGAACGACATTACTTACCTGATCCAGCCCCTCTTCGCACTTCATCAGCTGAACTTCCAAGCGCCATACGACATATCTCACAAACATCTCGCCGCACTGTTCTTAGAGCGGATAGGGAACCATGAAGCCGCTATTGATGCCTTGACTTCTATCTGCGAATCAGCGGAGCAAGAATACGAGATGTCAGAATCAGACTCGGCCCTTACTAGATATGCGCAAGCCAAGACAGACCTCGCTCGGAACCTGCTTGCCACTGGGTCTTACACCAAAGCCGTAGACGAAGCCGAAACAGCTCTTAGTCTCCTCGAAGACTTTGACACGACATCTGGTCAGTCTGTTCTTTCGTCCGATAAGCTCAACAACACGAGACTTAGTGCAAGACTTACTGCCGGCATGGCGCACTATCACAAAGCGGATCTAGATGCCAGTATACCCTATTTCCGCGCATCATTGGAAGCCACAAGCTCGAATCCAGACATCATCTGCCTTCTGGCCGAGGTACTGTGGGCTAAGGGTGGTGAAAACGAGAAGGAGATTGCTAGGGAGCAACTCTTCGCTGCCGCCGAGAAGCACGACAAACACGTGGGCATTGTGACTCTCCTCGGAGCCATGGCGGTTCTAGACGATGACGCCGACACTATGTCCGCCGTCCTCGACGACCTCTCCGCTCTACGGATCGACTCAAAGCTGACTCCCCACGACATCATGCGTGTGGAGAAGGTCATGGAAGCCATCGCCATGATCCTCGGCGGCCAGGCAGAAGAACTCAACGAAGCGCGCCGCACCGTCGTCATGGCGCCCTGGAAACACACTGGTTGGCAGGAACTTGCTGAGACGTCTGGAGAAGTATTCGCGGCCGTCATGGCAAGAGAGACGGCGCGGAGGAGTGTGCCGCCTATTGGGGTCCTGGATGCGAAGGGATTGGCCAATGCTTTTGCGGGGACCGGTGATGTTAAGGATGCGCAAAGGAGTGTGGTGTTGGCACCTTGGGATAGGGTGGGCTGGGGTGCGCTGGCGGAATGTGTGAAGGCGGCTTAGAACACTCACGATGCGCGAAGTGCAGGGAATGATGGCTGAAGAAGTGTTGAATTTCGAAATGTGCTGTCATCGCTAGGGAACGATTGCACGGCTTGTCTTGTATATATTAGGGATCAATTAGAGACTTGTATGACATAGCGTCATGCATTTAGACTGTGTGGAGTGAGAAACGAGCTGGTGAAGTGAGTTCATATGATCGAGTGAGAAAGAAGATTGATTAATTAGTGTTTATCTAATCTATGTAACAAAGGAGATTATATAGTGCTCAAACGGAGCGGGAAAACGTCTATCTAATAATCCTTAGGATTATGTGATTATGACCTAAGATAATCGGGTAATCATCCAAAGTAATGTGTGCCACAGTCACGTGATCACTAATGATCGTGTAATTATCCAAGAGGATGATTGCAACGATCCTGTAATCGAGGTTCAGGTGATCCTGTCGATCAGGTAAGTACCCTGCGCGACAGACTGAGATACGGTCACATGACGGAGCTTAGGTGTCTCCGAAGCGGTACCAGCCTCTGGTCACAGCGTTACTCCTTATTGTTTCAGGGAGGCACCTCTTAGATTGATTTACTGTCATAATTATACATGAATCATCTCTTCCACTACTTCTATCTTACAATTTACATGTCCAGCGAGATACCAGGTTATAGCATCTGCTCTACCTAGATGGTGTCTCCAAATACCTAGACCAATTCCACATTGTCTCTACGTATGGAGTCTCCGCTGCATCTAAATTGCGCTTCCCGGCATGCTTGTATCTACATAACGGCATTGTAAAATGCTCAAGCTGTCCAAAAGTCAACACTCTTACGTTAACTGTTCCACCGCTGAATCGCCCTAACCACACAACAATGACTTGCTCGAGTTCGCTAGTCAAATTAACCTGAAACTAGGACGACGCATCATAACAGGCCCCCGTTATTGAGTCATATGGCGATTGGGTATCTGCGTCGCACTTTACGTAGTGGTTGTACAACAACTGCAGTAGTAAGTTAACAGTACATGATAACGCTTGGTTAGGTCATCGATTAGGATCGAGACGTACGATTTGCGCCATTCATTGTTGACATGAGCAGGGGGGTGCACTCCCTGAATAGCAAAATATACATCGTTCATCACCGTTAGCGGACCCAAACTCTCACAAAACAAACATACTCAGTGTAAGAAACACAACATCACATCACAGCCCCAAAGTGAGTATTCGTAATCAAGAACAGGTTCAAACATGTCATTCTACACGTCTAATTCACAAAAGATGTACAGGCCTGCTGCTACAACAAAATCCAAATTCCCGCTTGCACAGCTCCAATGGCACAAGGTAAGAAAGTATACCTCGTTAGACCAGATCTCTAGTACTTGCCCTCCAGCTTTCGCAAAGCAGGGCGGGTAGCCCCAATACAAAGGAAACAGATTACCTCCCAAACGCCGCAACCAGGTATAAAATAAGAAAGTGGGTATAGCGCAGGGGGTATATCAAGAAAAGGCGACATTGTGGGCCGAACCGTTCGCTGCGAAGCTACTAGGATGCAAGCACATGGTGTCGCCGGTGAGTCCGTTTATGCAGACTCCGAACTCCTAATGTTGGAAACCAATGGGGGAAAACACAACGCCGAAAAGCCGAAAAGTAGAAAATAGATGAAGATGGTGTATGTGTCGTAGACTAGCAGTCTCGACTATTCTGGTCCACAGATCGCATACTGGGATGCCGCAAGGTCCTCCGCTATGGTCGGGTCTGGGATCTACTCGTCGTCATCCAACTCGATTCCGTGCTCGACCGCTGAGCCTACTCAAGTGAGGAGAGGAGTTGTTTCGTTCTGAGCCGAAGATGGAGTCCGAGCTGAATCCTGGGCCTGATACTCAGCCAGCTCGCGCTGGGCTTGGGTTTCGATGTTTTCCAAATCTCGGCCCATCCACTTGACCTCGTAAAAGGTGATCAGAGCCCCGAGCTTCAGAAGGGAGTGATAGTAGGCAAAAGCAATGTACCACGGGATGAGGACGATGTCGTGTTTGCAACGCTTGAAGTGGGCAACGAGCTTGACCATCTTGCTCCAGAAAATCCAGAGACCCATGTAGGACAGGGCTTGCCAGGAGTGTCCGAAGGTGGTAAGCCAGAGAGTGGCCAGAAGGAGAGGGTCGTAGAAGAGGGCGAAGTTGAAGAAGGATGTGAAATATACGGCGTACACGCACCACGGTTGCGAGGTCCAAACAACTCGGTCGGTGAACAGCGAGCAAGCGTTCGAACGCCAGGTGGTACGTACCCATCGGAGACACTGATCGGCGTACTTATGGGGAGCACCAAGGTCCGTTTCGATGGTCGCATCCTCACAGTACTGGATCGCCAACTTCCAGCCTTTCGTTACCTCGAAGCGGGTGATGTAGTTGTCGTCGTCTGGACCGATGGGGCCGATACGACCAAAGAGGCAACGTTCATGTTTGAATCCACTAAGGAATTCGGGATCCTGGAGGATTTTGGACCGGTGGGCGGAGGTACGACCGGAAAGAACGAAGACTCCACCGTCGATGGCGTTGGTGGCGCGAATTTCGAAGTTGTGACGCTCCAGATACACGGCGCCCCAGAAGTTGTAGATAGACTCCCAAGAAAACCCACGGGAGGTACGCAGAACGCGCTTGTTGGTGCCGAGCCCGCCAACTTTGGGATCTTCGAAGGGAGCCAAGATGGTCGGGAGGAAGTTGGTGCTAGGCCAGTACACATGATCGTCAACCAAGACAGTGATGAGACCGGTGACGAGCTGGAGACCGTGAGCAACTTGCTTACGCTTGTTGGCTTCTTCCATCTGGGTGACCGTGATCTTCGTCTTTCGGAATTGCGTACGTAGAGGCTCGACGATGAGTTCGGTCAGCGAGTAATAGCTATCACCGACAGTGACGATGATGAGTTGGCCCGGTTCATTAGCTAGGACAGTTTTAAGACATTTCCTGAAGCCAGGGTTCATGGGATCGATCGTCGGGATAATGATCGAGCAGTCCGAGCGGAAAAGAGTTGGGTTCGCCGGGACAGGGGTAGACTTATATAGGAAATGGAAGGACACTATGTGAACTACCAAACGCAAGTACCGAAATATGAAGAGGAATATGAACACCGCATTAGCTGAGGTAGTCATATGGAACAGGGCGCCGATGAGAGCTGGCCAGAACAAATGCGGAAGTACAGGTAGGACGCTCATGGCGACTATCGACTCTCTTTCCGGGTGTCTTAGTGTATCCGTGGGTTGGCCTTTCTTGTGAAATGCTTGTTGCTTTGCCTTTCAATTGTATTCTCTGGGTTGGTTCGCTGTGCTGGTGGTGGAAATAGAAAGCTTTCTGGGAACAAAAAGAACGCATTTTAAACAACAGTATGAGTCTTTCATTCTGTGAGTCGACCGCTAATTCACTCATTGTGAATGTACTCATCGTCGAAGTACTCATTGCGTTTGAGTGAGTCTTTGAACAACGCAGCGATTCCTTGCGAACTGGAGCAGCGCCAACTTGGCACATACCGAAAATACCGCAGAAGATGTAATGCTCAATGCCACAAGGATAAGGCAATTTCAGTTAAGCAAATTGAATGAACCACGTTGAGCAACCTCAATAAAACGTGCGTTACTAGTCATAGCGGGACAGAACACCACCAAACGCCGACGAAGGACGCAACCATCACATCTTCGAGCTTGGTGTGGAGCTAATTTGGGTACTCGATAGGCGAGGTTTGTTGAAGAAGCAAAGTAGGAAACGTATAGGTAAATCAGGTGTAAAGTAGAAGGCTGAGAAGTCACTATCCTCGTCTATCACTTTTGATCAGATTCGGTAAATGCCTCATCTGTCGCATCGTAACGCTTTCCCAGCACGGGCTTCGAACTCCAAAGAGTGTAGAGGAAATGTTGGACTTGACCATCGACATCCTGCAAAAGAAAATGCAGAAATAACGGATAAGGCAGAGCCCATGCGAGGGCTACGTAAAGTTAGAAGAACCAGGATACGAACATGAATTCGAACTTCCTCCACCAACAATCCGTTGAGTCACTTCTCAGCCAGCGCCGAAACGTGGGAAGAAGCGGCTCCAAGATGGCATTTGGGACACCACTTTAGGAAGCTAAATCAGATTTGCAAACTCTCCAACATCGATCAAACGCTGGCGGAAATATAAATGAAAATAAGAGCGGTGTATAAGAATACACAATAATCGTATCGGTGTCCAGGCGGATGAAAACAACAGACCGTTCGTCTCAAGCGACCTCCGCCGTCAAGGAACAAATATTTCATAAGCACATTGGAAAACATGAGCATGAGTATACAAATAGTATAGGACCAAGGAGACACAATGAGAATGCACCAGATACTCTCTACACAATCAGCTCGATGTGCGTGGAAAATGGGGCTTTTCAAGCAAGGAGATGCGAAGCATACACATATACGAGACGTTCGACCTCCAAGCGACCAAGCAGTCAGTTACGGAGCAGAAATGGAAATTTCCGATTTTTTTTCCATTCTTGCACTTTATAAAGCCCCGAGTTTGCTCGCAATTCGGAAGATGACAATTGTAAACAACTAACATCACATGGCTGCAATGTCATAGATGTCTTGCGAGCGAACGCCTTTTGATGATTCGGATTAGCTTGAAGCTTCATCTTCGTATCCGTTTACATGCATAGAGATAATGTCGATAAGTTTATAACCATGACACTTCTCATGGAGGCGTAACTTGGGCTCTAAGTAACCGATTGTTGAATTCCAATTCCCAATTAACTTCTATAACTCTTGTCTACAGTCAGTATATATCCCTTAAAACTGATCGAAGTGTGTCACACCGGCCTCAATTTCTCTCCTAACTTCTTCAAATCCGAATCCTTTCTCACATATCCCAGTTGGAATGATGCTCACAGAGTTCAGTTTCCATATGATTCTGCGAGATTTTGAACCCGACGTATTCACGTCATGTTGATGAACCAACAAGCCTTGCCGAGAAGATTCCTTAGACGTTGCAGTTCCAGTATCCCTGTCCTAGACTTGACATTCCCAGAAAGCACCGGTGCGGCTATCTACGAGCATACCAGCGAAGAGTTGCTCACGTCGGCTTCCAGTGGCCGGTATCAAAGATGCGTCCTCTATATCAAATGCTTCGTTCCCACCAAATTGAGTATCTCATCAAAGCAACACAAGTCATGCATGAAAGTATCAAGTTTTAAAACACTTTATTTATTCATTAGAAGGCAATATCTATCAAGCGTTACTATCTATTCGAAGGTTTCACACATGTTAGCACATTAATTTCTCTAATATTACATTACCTATCTTTTTAATAACTAATTAGAATGCTTGCATTGCCCGCCAGAGTTGTTTCAAACAGCTAAACATCTTTCTTGCTTTCTATAGTTGGGAACAGTTGTAAATTGCTTGCGAAGCCAGCAATTAGAAATAGCCAATTTCTTATCTCCCGCTCCGTTGCAACGGTTTGTGGATCTGAAGAAAGGAACAACTTCATGAGATGCAGTGCCGATGCCGTGTCTTTGGAGATATTTCGAAAAGTTGGTGAGGACTACCAAAAGTAGAATTCGTATAGTGTCTTGTCACCTACGCGCCTTCTTTTGGTGATTTGTTTGAAGGCATGCCGGGCTTTGTGCATGCCACATACAAAGACACTAAAAGTATAAAGAAAAGATGTTAAACTTAAAATGGGTTACAGTATAAGACATACACAAGGTGCGATATGCCTTCAAACAAATCACCAAAAAAGGCGTGTAGGTGACAGGACACTGGACGAATGCATGGACGGGATGGATACCAAAGTACGTAGAAGAACACTTCACTGTTTTGCGTACGAAGGTAGGGTGCTTCACTGTGCACAACTATCCATTTTGCTCTCTTAAAACGGACCTGGATTGCTCCAAATCAGTTATATGCCATTCAAACGATGATGCTGGACGCATGGGTATACGCTACAGAACCGCAATGTAATTCCACCTTGTACATGTTAGTCTCTGACCCATTGATCATGCACTTGTAGTATCCTCCCCGAAATCTGTGTGGTGAGTGAGCGAGGCGTGCTCCGCCGCTGCCATCTCCCCTTGGCCCTTCCAACCGCACGTGTTGCACTTGATACCAAACTTCTGCGTGTTTGTGAAATAGTGCTTCTTTTTTAGCTCCCCACAGAGCTGCCGGGCTGCTTCCAACATTACATCGTCCCCCGAGTCAAACATCTTGACGTCGTTTCTCGTGTCTAATGTCGAAGCACCTGCCGGTACGAAGGCGATGGTATCATAGTGGATGCCCGAGTATACCAAGAAGCAGCGCTTCGGCCTGCCTTCATTGAACTTGTCCACGCGAAGATCTTCGACGTTGATGCTGCATATCTCAACGTCAAACTCCTGAGACAATATGCTCAATTCTATACCGCCTCCCCAGGAATCTGAATACGATATCCATTCACAGTATTTGTCAGGGGCCTGCTGTAGGACGGCCTCGTTGAAACGTTCGGGGTCTGCTTGTATGGCTTGGGCGACCATCGAGCGAAGTTCTGTCATCGAGTCGAGGTTGTCAGATAGGACGGCGCTGCCGAGGGCTCGGAACATGCACGAGTTGTCGTCGGGCATGACGCGGAGGACGACGGTACCACCCCGTGCCGGTACATGAATTTCTGGTATTTCCTTCAACTGTTTACTATGGTCGCGTTTCAGGTTAAGCGGCGCGGACGGTGACTGCTTGGAGGACGTCTCCTCGACGTTTGCTATCTCGCTCGGGTCTCCGGTGGCTTGAGCAAGTACGATTATTTGCGAGCCGTTGAGTTTTAGATCTGTGTCGGAAAGGAGTGTAGACATGCCATATAAAGATGGATCGAGTGGCTGTGGAGGGAACCCCCATTTCAGCTCGAATAGTGGGAGTGTAGTAACGTCGGAGATGGAGGAGAGAAGATCGGAAACGGCTGCGGTATCTTGAAGAGAGACTGTGTGGTTGCCGTTGGGCGCACGGAGCCGTAGACGGATCGGCATTATGTTTGGAATCTACTGTCTCTATGCACGATATATACACGGGTAAGAGCAGAGGAAACGGCAAGTCGTGTATAGTAGAGTCGGAAGCACAGCGGTGTTATCGGAACAGAGGAAGGTGATGTTGGAAACTGTTTTGGTATGGAAGCGGGCTGTTGTGGAAAAGATAATATAGCAGCGAGAGGCGAGAGGTTTAATGTCTGAGTGAGCGACGAAGAGGTCACGTATAGTATGGAGTAAAAGTGTGTTGGTGTTTGCGGCAAGTTGAAGGTGGCACTTGGCGGACGTGTGAGGCTTCCGGAACCACGCCGAAGCCGGAAAGCGCCATCCCTGCGTCGATCGTCCCCGGAGACACGATAGGCCGTCCACCGATTGGTTGACTGCCAACGCGACCTTCCTCCTCACGCAACTTGTTGGCGCAATCCATGAACGCACAACTGCCACCCTTCGCACCTCGCCGACATGGCCTCCAACCTTCGTTTTGCATACTACAGCGCGGCAGAGACACCCAAACAAAAGCCCAAACCTCAAGCTATCGCGATGGCGTCCGCGAACACAACGAGCGACACGCCTGTCCCTACCACGGAGACGGTCGACCCGCCAGCTACCTCGAGCGCATTGTCAACCGTGACAGAGCCAGAATGGCACGCCATGTCTGCACTGCTGTCGACTGTGTATGCGCATAGGACGGAAGAGTAAGTGCAGCGCGATGAATATGTCTTGCGCGTTGCGACAATGGCGAGCGCTAATTTGCCTCCACAGTGGGTACGACCCTACGAAGCTATTCCATCGCAAGGTCAACAAGCGCTCGCTGCCCGACTACTACGATGTAATCAAGGAGCCCATGGCCCTAGCCATGATAAAGACCAAAGTCCAACAGAAGGACTACAAATCCTTCGCCGAGTTTGTTCGCGACTTCGCTCTGGTGCCTCACAACGCCCAGGTCTACAACCGACAGGACTCCCAGGCGTATGTTGACGCCTTGGAAGTCAAGCGGGTACTGGAGGAAGAGCTGAAGAAGCTCGTGGACGAGAAGATCATCGACGAGGATACCGCCACGTTGCCCTATCTGGGAGAAATTCCAGAGCAGGACCCGCTCCTCCCCGAAGAGGAGGAAGAAGAAGAGGAAGATGACGAGGAAGAGGAGGACGAGGACGAGGACATTGAGATTGAGGAGGAAGACGATGACGAAGGCAGGCGGAAGAAGAAGCGCGGTCCTAGGTCTACCGCAGCAATCACAAAACGCGACGGAAATGCCAAAGCCAAGGATGAGCTTGCAAAAGACAACGATCCAGAGTCGCGGAAGAAGCGCGGCCGCCCCCCACGGGTCGATACGCCCATGGAAGCTCGGATAAAAGCCATCATGAAGGGGATACGAAAACCTCGAAACGAGCTCAATAAGCTCATGGTCAGCGCCTTTGAGCGCGTACCCGACAAAGCTGTCATGCCCGAATACCATGCCGCGATTAAAAGCCCAATGGCAATGGACGTCCTGAAACGGAAGCTGAAGCGCAAGAAGTACAAGTCGGTGGATGACTTCATGGTGGACGTGGAGTTGATGTTCGAGAATGCCAAGAAATACAACGAGGACAACAGCCAGGTTTACAAAGATGCAGTTCATCTTCAGAAGGAATCTCGTATCGTCGCGAAGCAAGAAAAGGACAAACCCGATTCCGATTTTGTAATGGAAGAAGGCCGCATACCCATGCCCAATGGTATCCTCCACAACGGCGAGCTTTGGAAGGTTGGAGATTGGATCCACATCCAAAACGCAAACGACCTGACAAAACCCATTGTCGCCCAGATCTACCGCACCTGGCAAGACGCCGATGGTGGAAAATGGGTCAATGCATGTTGGTATTACCGCCCCGAGCAGACTGTGCATCGATGGGATCGGCACTTCCTTGAGAACGAAGTGGTCAAGACTGGCCAATACCGCGACCACCACATTGAAGAGGTCGTAGACCGCTGTTTCGTCATGTTCTTCACGCGCTATAACAAGGGCCGACCACGGGAATTTCCTCCGGATAAGGAAATCTATGTCTGTGAAGCGCGATACAACGAGGAAAAGCACAAGCTGAACAAGATCAAGACTTGGGCGAGCTGTTTGCCAGACGAGGTTCGCGACAAAGATTACGTGATGGACTTGTTTGAGGCGCCCCGAAAACTCAAGAAGGTTCCTAGCCCCATCGCGTATATGCTCAAGGAGGGGCAGACAGAGAACGACGAACTCCCAAAGCCAGAGTGGGGTGCTGAAAATGCCCCTCCCAAAGTTGGAGCTGTACACCGCCGACCCAGGGATCCAAAGGTAAGACTGTCTACTTTGCTTCTACGAACAATGTAAAGTTGGAGACGACCGCTAACGAGCTTCACACAGGACTCTCCACCACCCGAACCAACACCGTCTCCACCACCACCTCCCCCGCCAGCACCCGTCATTGCGACCCCGAGCATCCCACCGGCTACCAATGGCTATGGCAACGAGTCGCAGCGGAACTACCCCATTGCTCAGGCGCCTATGATATCGCCCATGCCTGTGCAAGCAGCGCAACAGCACCACACGCAGGCTGCCTATACACCAAGCCACCCTGTGCAATATCACACTCACTCGCAATCACCGGCTCCACATATTTCTCACCACCCGGTACCCCAGGCACCAGGGTATCAGCCCATTACACCACACCTGCCATTTTCCACACCACAACCTGCAGCGCATATACCCCAGTTTGCGACACCTCGACCTACACCATCGTATCAGCAACAACCTCTTGTTCAACAGGCACCAGTTGGCTACAAGGCCCCGCAGCCTATCGAGGTCTACACTCTCAACGACCACGCCAACGCCTCGATTCCTCCAGAGATTCGAGAACAATTCCAACGTGATGCACAGGGTCGAGTCCTCTTCTTCACAGCTCCGCCTCTCAATGTATCGACCATAGTCAGCCGTCCCGGTAAACAACTCGGTCACTCGGCGCGTTACATGGCTGCCAAAGCCGAGCGCGAGGCTGCTCGGGCTGCTAAGCGGAAAGCCGACGAGGCTAATGCTGCAACACGGGAAGATGAGGCCAAGAAGGCACGGATAGATGCAGCCGCAAAATTCCAGCAGGAAGTCCGAGGTCTTAGCGCCAGGGCCATGAGTGCCTGGGAGGAGCAGCTCTTGCTTGCAACGAAGAAGGACTTCGAGACTGTGTTCAACATGGCGGACTCGGCGGATGGCATTGCCAAGAGGCTGGATGACTTGTTGCAACTGCAGAAGGTTTCCATTGCTAGGAAGAAGGAGCACGAGACGAGGTTGGAGCAACAGCGGAACCGATTGCATATCCCGATTACGGGTATGACGATCAGCTTGGAGGACAAGCATTATGCGAACGGGCGCTTGAGGGGATGATTAGACTTGGACTATGTAAGTGTAGGCGTATGAAAGGGAGGGTGTTTTTATTATTATTATTATTATTATTATGATGAGTACTGCAACATCAGGCCCTCGAGTGCACCTGTTGTTCTCTCTTACAAACTACAAGGAATCCGTGGACTTCCTTAGCTCGATCCATTTGCCAGATATAAAAGACGAGTTTTGCTTCGACTTGGTGAAGATTCACCAAGACGTCTCGGAATGCACTACAGCCAATAGCGAGTTGCAGCAGTTTGGACGCGATAGGACGCAGTTGTACCTCGGCATCCATCCTTCCCCAGCTTTTAGCGCGAACCCCATTCAACGTACGCGTGGAGTGAGTGCACCGCCAATGCCGCAGTAAATGTCATCAACGAGCCAATTGACCGAGGCTCATCACTCATCATATTACTCAAAACTGACCTACTAGTCTCCTCCCATTTCCCCCATATTACCACATCGTCGGACCAGGTCAAACTCCCATCCCAACTTATTATTACATACTCCACCACTGCAGCCATGCCCTCCACCACATCCCTAACCCGTACGTCTATCGCCACGCACAACCAACCCGACGACCTATGGTGTATAATCGACCACAAAGTTTACGACCTAACCGACTTCATCGACGCGCACCCCGGCGGCAGCGTCGTTCTAGAACAAGTCGCCGGCACCGACGCCACAACCGCCTTCTACAACCTGCACCGGCAAGAAGTGCTCCAAAAGTACGAATCCCTCTGCATCGGCACCCTCTCAGGAGAGAAATCAGAAGTCATCGTGCCGCAACATGGCGATCTGAGTCCGGTCCCATATGCGGAACCGCTGTGGTTAAGACCACAGTTCAAGAGCCCTTATTTCGGGCAAAGCCACAGGGCGCTGCAGAGGGAAGTCCGCAAGTTCGTCGACGAACATGTCACGCCGGAAGCGCAGGCCAAAGAAAAAGACGGGTCGTATATCAGTCAAGAACTGATTGATAAAATGGCTTCGCGCGACCTTCTCGCCATGCGGTTGGGACCCGGGAAGCATCTACACGGCAAGAACATTCTCGGTGTGGTGAAGGGGGAGGAGTTTGATTATCTGCACGATCTGGTGCAGGCGCAGGAATTCGTTCGGGCGAATGCGCGAGGGTTCCAGGATGGGAATATGGCGGGTATGATGATTAGTCTGACGGCCGTCATGCAATGGATGGGAAATGAGGTTTTGAAGGAGACATTGAAGGAGGAGGTGTTGAGTGGGAAGAAGAAGATGTGTCTTGCTATTACCGAGGCGTTTGCTGGTATATATATACCCACCTCCACTTACAATGCCAAACCCCCATATTCACCCCCCGAAAGAATGAATGCTAATACATTACTGCACAAGGCTCTGACGTAGCCGGCCTCCGCACGACGGCGACCAAAACCCCCGATGGCAAGCACTACATTGTGCGCGGCACCAAGAAATGGATTACCAACGGCATGTTCTGCGACTACTTTGTGACGGGGTGCCGCACGCGGAAAGGATTCTCCGTGCTCCTCATCCCGCGGCAAGAGGGCGTGGAAACGAATCTGATCAAGACAAGTTACTCGACCACGGCGGGCACAGCCTTTGTTGAGTTCAACGACGTCAAAGTGCCGGTTGAGAATATGCTTGGGGAAGAGGACAAGGGGTTTGTCGTCATCAGTACGTGTTACCGCCATAAAAAGGGAAAGGAGTGGGAGCGTTGCAGTGCAGTACAGTGCAGTGTGCTAACGATGCTGCAGTGTCGAATTTCAACCACGAGAGATTCATGATGGCGTGCGGTGTGATACGCATGTCGCGCACCGTGGTGGAGGAATGTCTGAAATGGTGCAACCAGCGCATCGTGTTTGGGAAACCGTTGATGGAGCAGCCCGCCATTCGGCAAAAGTAAGTCCTTTGCCATTTCTCTGCATATAACCCTCTCCATAACCCTCTCCATAACCCTCTCCATAACCCTCTCCATAACCCTCTCCATAATCCCCCTCCCTAACAAACCCCCCCCAGACTCGCAAAAATGATCTCCCACACCGAGGCCAACCAAGCCTGGCTAGAATCCATGGCTTACCAAATGTCAAACATGTCGTACGCACAGCAATCCAAACTGCTGGGCGGACCCATTGGCCTATTGAAATCCTTCGCCACGCGATCCGCACACGAAATCGCCGACGAAGCGGTCAACATTTTCGGGGGGAGAGGCATAACGCAGGGCGGAATGGGACGGGTGGTGGAGATGTTCCACCGCACGTACAAGTTTGATGCGATCCTGGGCGGGACCGAGGAGATACTCGCGGATCTGGGGGTGAGGCAGGCGATCAAGGGGTTTCCTAAGAGTATGCTGTGATGTGATGTGATATAGGCATATGTATGTAGATGTATTAATCATCATAAATAGAATCCACCCCCATATACCTATACCTACTGTCTGGTAATAATACTGCCTGCCCCCCCCCCCCCCCCCCCCCCCCCAAATGCGGCATAATTATTATCGCACGTGGCACGTGGTGGCCACACTTGGCACTCTGGACATTTCCAAAAAAAGTTCAAACATGACGATTGATAATGTTTTCAAGCATGTTTGATGTTTGATGTTCAATGTTCAAGGTTATGATTGTACCCTAGTTTTGGAAAGCGGGCGGGCGCTAATGGCTTTTTGGGGGTTTGACGTGCGACGAAACGCTTCTGGAACGCGCCGGTGTAATATTATCCATGTATATTGATTACAGAGTATGTAATGTATGTATGTATGTATGTACCGAGTGGGAAGAATGTGTGAACGAGGTATATACCTTTGTATGTATGTATGTATGTATGTATGTATCTATGGGTAGGTAATTATAGAAGAAAGAAAGAAAGAAAGAAAGAAAAAAAAAGAAAAGAAAAAAAGAAAAGAAAAAAAAGAAAATTTGCCGATATGCATGTGTCTGTGGGTGGCATGACTAGAGGTGGGTAGGTTGGAGAGGTGTAGGTTTGGGTAGGTAGGTAGGTAGGTAGGTATTATAATAATTAATTAGGTAGTCTACATGTATGTATGTATCTACATATGTACATAGATGCATAGTTGATGGAACTCTGCTTGTCGTGTACATGTACTAATATGTACATACATACATACTGTATGTAACCATGTCCCTCCCGTCTAGCAATGGTTAGCAATGGTTAGCGTAAAGTAGGTAGGCGAGGCATCGGCAGATGATGTACTGTAATAAATAGAGTTACAAAGGTACTGTACTAGCTAGATAGGTATACATACAAAGGTACTAGAGAAACTCATATGCATACAGTACATTATAACATGTCGTTATCATTATCATTTCATCATCGGGTAGTGATATGTAGGTATGTATACAGAGTATATCGACCAGGAGGGAGGGTCAAGTTCAAGTGGTCCGGCGATATTAGCGATAAGATAAGATAGCCGTCCTTGGTGCGACAACCCATCTACCTGCATATGTATGTATGTACATACATGTACATACATGTGTAAGAAGACGCCACCAATCAATGAAGGGCGCTTATATTTCGGCTTCTCTCGCGCCTCTCTCTCCCTGGACGACCGACCGAGGGGCCTCGCGCACGCCATCCACGTGTTACCTGTCGTGCATGAGGCCCTTCTAGATGAGCCAAGCATGGATATTTGTCGCATTTGCATTTTCGCCTACCATTGTACCGAATGTACTGTATGTATGTACTGTATGTATGTACATACATATGTACTCTGTATGTATGTATGTATGCAGAGGGAGGGATGCGGTTCGATACGTGTCACCTGGTCTGGCAACCCCTGGCAACCAGACACCCAGACATGCACATGGCACACACCAGACATGCAGATACCCAGACACCCAAGCATTCAGACATCCTGGCACCCAGACACGTAGAGCAGGGATGAGGTCGACTAGGTAGGTAGCTGAGGCGAGATGTGAAGGCGAGCCCTGCATGAAAGCAGCTCATTGTCTTATTATAATGGTGGGGAGTATGTAGACGACAGCGCGTAATATGTACAGTACTGTATGTACAAAGATAGAACTAGAAGGCCATGGAAAGGGTATTGATTAATCAAACGTCTCAGCTTCTAGTCACGGCCCCTGGCGCATCCAAAGCTGGCTCGAGTCGTAGTCGGTGGTTCGGTGGTTCGGTGGTGGTGTGGAACCAGGTTCTTGTCTGGTGCGTCGTCGCGTGCCTGTGCCTGTCTCTCTCTGTGTGTGCGTGTGTGTGTGTGTATGAGTCTGTGTCTGTGTGCCTGTTGTGTGCTGTGTGTGCAATGTGTGCAGTGCACCTGGCAGGGTCCGCGGTGTTGGTAACAGGCCTTGTTTATAAAACCGTCGCCCTTCCTCGCCGTCGTCGGAGCTGCCGTCTGCGTCTGCGTCATTTCGCCCTTGTTCTTAAAGTACCTCATTCACCTCGCTCTCGCTCCCGCTCTCGCCCTTTCACCTCTGCTCCTCTTATCACACTCACCCTCACCCTCACCCTCACCCTCACACTCACCTTCACACTCTTCACCACCACCACCACCACCACCACCACCACCACTACCACCACCACCAATAACCTAGACATCCAACCAAGATTCATCACACCCACGAAAAATACCTGTCCTCGTCCTCGCAGCCCTTCCCGCTCAACCCTACTTGTCCTCTGCCGATAAGAGTGCCCAGCCAGCCCGCCCAGCACCTAGCCACCAGACACACGCCACAGCCTCGTCATCAAACACATAGCACCACCTCCTACATACAAATACTGCCTGTGCCGACTACCCATCACGCACTTTCTCCAGCACAGAAAGCGGAAAGTTTGGAACCCGTCCTCTCCCACCACCCACCACCAGAAGCAACACCGACCAGCAACCATGCGCCGCAGCGACAGCATCTCGAGCATCAGCTCCAGCGCATCCGACGAGGAAACCATGCAGATCTTCGTCAAGGACATTTCGGGCCTGAACAGTACGTCTCTGATTTCCCACTTGTCATTCCCCTTGTCATTCCCCTTGCCATTCCCTTTGCCATTCCCCTTGCCATTCCCCTTGCCATTCCCCTTGCCATTCTGCCTTGTGCCGTCGTCGTCATCGCCGCCTGCTTTCCGAGGCTCGGAACAGCCGGAACCCGCGGCCACTCTCCCACGAGCGAGACAAAAAAACACGTAGCTAACAGGACGGCAGCAATCCCCCTCACCCTACCCTCCAACACGTCCATCCACACCCTTCGCACCCTGCTCGCCCTCCGCACCAACACGTCGCCCACGGACCTCCGTCTCGTCCACGCAGGCAAACACCTATCGTCGCCGCTCGCCACGCTGCTCTCCCTCGACATAGCCTCCAACTCGACCTTGCACATGGCCCTCCCCCTACGGGGCGGGATGCCACCCAAGAAGATAAAGTGCAGTTTCAAAGAGTGCGTGCGCGCCGCCCAGCGGATAACGGGGGATTGCTCGTTTTGCGACGGCAAATTCTGTGGAAGTCATCGGTTGCTGGAGGATCACAGGTGCGAGGGGCTGGAGGACTGCAAGAAGGAGAGTCATGAGAGGAATGCCGAGAGGTTGAATAGTGAGAGGACCGTTGCCATCAAGGGCGTCTAGATGTCTTTTCCTTCTCTCCCTTTGCGCTCGCCTGGACTGCCATGCACCCTTTGCAGGCACACACTCGACGGTTGTATTCTGCTCTGCGCTTGCTTGCCATTTGGGGAGTTTTCAACTAATACTCGGAGCATGGCGTTGATCATTGCGGGCGATTAATCGGGCTTTTTCTTGGCAGTTTTGGAAATTGATCTTGCATGCATACTTGTTATGCCGCATGAACATGGAATTTGAACATGGAATTTGAATATGCATTTGAATACGCATTTGACTGTGCAATTGACTGTGCAATTGACTGTGCAATTGACTATGCATTTGACTATGCACTTGAATATGCATTTGACCATGCATTTGAATATGCATTTGACCATGCATTTGAATATGCAATTAAACATGCAATGTAAATACGCATTTGAGCATGCCATTTGAACATGCAATTAGAAGACGTATGGAATTGAATCTGCATTTCGAACAAGGCTCACCATGTCCAGACGCAGATTAACGTGTACACATATGTACACGTCGTCAATAGCCAAGCAGGGAAGAGCGATGGTCGATTCAAGCCAAGTCAAATTAACAAGTTAAATCAAGTCAAGTAGCACAGCAACACCTTGCCCTGCCCTGCCCTGCCCTGCCCTGCCCTGCCCTGCCCTGCCCTTCCCTTCCCTGCCCTGCCCTCGTCTCTGCCCTCAGCAGCACGGCGTACGTTTTTGCGCTACGCTACAGTACGGTACATATGTACGGCAACATCTAAAAGACATACCTAAAATACGCAAAAGCAAAAGCAAAAAAGGCAAAAAAGCAAAAAGGCAAAAAGGCAAAAACATTAAACCTAGAACCTAGAACCTAGGCCTAGGCCCAAGACCCCCCTTTTCTTTTCTGAAATTCTTCTCGGAATCTTGTTTTTGCCTTTTTTTTTTTTTTAAAATCTAGAGGTTTCTTTTTTTTATTTAGTATTCTTGTTATTATATGGTTTGTTTGTTTGTTTGTTTGTTTGTTTGTTTGTTTGTTTGTTTTCTATCTTTGGCGAGGGAAGGGGGAAGGGGGAAGAAGAAGGAGAAATAAAGAAGGAAGGAAGGAAGAAATAAAGAAGGAAGGAAGGAAGGAAGGGGAGCAATTAGTATAGTAAACGCGTTCGTGTGACTTGACATGAAATAAAATAATGATAAAAAGTTGTAAATATTGGTTCGTCATGGATGTTTGAGTTTGAGTTTGAGTGTCGAGTTGTTTGGATAATGAATCTGTGTTGTGTGGGTATGTTGAATGCTAGGTTACGTTTGCAATGGGGATTGTGCGAGAGGTGGTCGTGAGATGGAATGGAATGGAATGGAATGGAATAAAACATGGAATTTATGGGAGCTTTGTTGGAGAGGAAAGGGGCGAGGAGGCATAGGAGAGGTGTACTGAATACTGAGAGACAGCAGCAGGTTTGAAATGAAAAATCAATATCCATGAGATCCATACATCCATAACATCCAACCGAAGAAGACGGAGAGAGGAGCCGAGCAATGGGGAAAAGAAAGAAAAACAAAACATGGCAGTGATGGGTAGGCAGAGGCAGAGGCAGAGGCAGAGATGGGGGATTCGCACGAGATGGAATGAATGGGCAACATTCCATCCATAATATAAGATACAGTTGCATACCAAGACGGGTGCTGTGGGCTCCTCCACGGTTACACTGCGCATTCTGGCGTGCGTGTGCATGTGCGTCTGCGTCGTGCAACATGCCAGGACGATATGAGTGGTGGTGGCGGCGCGCAAGCCGGTATCTTTTATAACCACAAAATTACACCGGAATCAACACAAAACAAGTACGAGGGCTTGTGGTTTAGTGGTATAATTTTCCCTTAGCATTGCTTCGAAAACAATTGGGAAAGGTCCTGGGTTCGATTCCCAGCAAGTCCATTCTTTTTTCTTTTTGGCATTTTTTTTTGAGCTAGAAGATATTCATGATAAATGGTTGAAGAAGAAAAGAAAAAAAAAAAGATATGCACGGTAAGTAAGTATGTATGTAGTTAGATCTGTAGATCATGGATGGGCCCGATTCGGACCGAGCGTCCGTTATGATGGCGCGGGCTTGGCAAGCCTCAACACCACAGATTATGGTTCGTCAATCCAGACATCTGCCCTCCTCATCGCTAGCACGCACGCACGCACGCACGCACGCCCTGACCGCCATCTGCAGCTTGCCATCATCGTTGTCGTCATCATCTACCTATTTTTTGGCCCTCCACTGCCAATATGTTATCCGACGACCTACTCGTCTTTGGCTGCACTGCCATGTTATCCGACCTACTAGTCTTTGGCTGCACTTCCATGCCATCCGTATACTTGGTATCTGCACAAACGCAACACCGATGACTGCCAGTTGCGGCTCCGCATGCACGCAGCAGCAGCCCAAACACCGCCCGTGACGTGCACACTCGGTTTTACGGTTTCACTATTTCACCACACATGTGAAGCTCCTGCGGCTTCTGGCCAGACTCGCTGCTGAGCCCAGCCCGTCTTGGTTGTCATCGAAGACGAACCATCGAAGACGAATCATCGATAGCAGTCGACATATCCTTCTCCCACGTGCCTGGCTGCCCTCACATGATCCGCCCGCCCCTGTTGAGGGATGCCAAGCAGCGCACAAAGGCTCAGCGGTTGCAATCACTGTCTTGGCTGGTGGAACCTCCTCTGCGCCTCTCACGCTTCCCGCCGGTACGCTGCCAAGCGGCTCCGGGTTCAGAGTCCCGCTCCACCTTCCCCTTGCCCGTTCGCAGAACAACACCATTACCATGGCCCCAGTTGTCATCCGTGGTCGAGAAAGCTGAGCGCCGTGGGTCCATGGGGGTGTGCCATTGCGTCCATCTCTCTCAGTCACTCATGATTCATTCATGGTAAATTACACCATCTCTTCTTACACATTTCTATCAATCAACATGATTGCCCATCGGGACGGTGCATGCTGCGATAATAAATGGATATAAATGGATAGGTAGCTGCCCTACCCTATACCTTGGACTGCATCGCCTTGGCCCGCACTCGCCCGCATTCGCCCGCTCTGGCAAACGCCCTTTTCTTGGCCCTTCTTGGATTCTTTCCTTGTGTTGCTTGTGTGCCTATGGCTGTATTTCACCATTGCACGCCCGGTTTGGCTACCACGTCACCATGGACGAAATCGCTTCCCAGACCATACGCTTACTGCCCATCCCATGCATGCTCCGTCTTGGGTGGGTCACAAAACACGTCTCCCGTCAATCGAGCATCAAATCTGGCTCAAATCTGGCTCAAATCTGGCTCAAATCTGGCTCAAATCTGGCTCAAATCTGGCTCACATCTGCCTCACATCTGCCTCTAACACGGCCTGCCCTGCTGATGACCACTGGTAATCCCCTCTTATACTTCCATCTTCCCCACCTTCCACTTTCTCAACCCAGTCTTCAAAAGCCAATAATTGGTCTTGCATTCATCTCCTAATTCCCTTGAGTCTGGCCCCTCGTCTAATTACAAAACCGACCCTTCCTGGGTGAAAACAACACAACACCCACGACATCTAACATATTCACGACATGATGCCCCGACCTTCAGTCGACGACGACGCCGAAAGCCAAAAAGCTAGGCCCACTGACCTCACATTGTCAGCCACTTCCACTCCGGCAGCGTCCATGGACGATGTCTCCATGGTGTCCTCGACCGAGGCACATGCCCTAGATCCCAACTGGCCTCGATCATGGCGAGCCTACGTCTGCTGGCTTGCCTGCTTCTTCCTCATGTTCAACTCATGGGGGCTCGTCAACGCGTACGGAACCTTTTCCTCCTACTACGTCGGCGCATCGATGCGTTTGACTGACCAGCTTCAACTCAATCTCATCGGATCAACCCAGTCCTTCCTGGTCCTGGCCTTTTCCGGTCCCGTAGGACGATTGCTCGACGCTGGCCACTCCAGGAAAATCGTCGCCACGGGTGCCTTCCTCGTCCCCTTTGGCATGTTCATGCTCTCCATCGCACACCCTAGCGGTGACGCCCAAGCAAGTTATATCAACATTTGGAGTACTCAGGGCCTCGTTGTGGGATTGGGCATGGCTTGCTATTTCGTTTCCAGCTCTCAAAGTATTTTTCCATCCCCCCCCCAACCATCGAGAAGCTCCCCACTGACAAACTTGACAGTCGCGGCAACATGGTTTCCCAAGCGCAAAGGCCTTGCAGTCGGCATGGTAGCGTGCGGTGCCAGCATCGCAGGCGTCGTCTACCCTACCATGATCCGCTTCCTCGTCGATGCCCTCGGCTTCAACAATGCCGTTCGTGCCGTTGCTGGTCTCGTGACTTTGACCTCGTTGTTCTCTCTCGTCTTTGCTACCCCCAACCCCACACACGCCCACCACAAGCCCAAGAGCTGGAGCAAACTCAGGACTTGGTTCGACACGGATGCGCTGCGCAACAAGGCATTTTGTTGGTTCACTGCTGCAGTCGCTTTCCTCTTCTTGGGCTTCTACCCCGTCTTCTTCAACCTTGAAGAGGTATGTCTACTCACGCTTCCCCTCATCAATACGTATCCATATTGATACGAAACAGTGGGCAGCAATATCCGGCTACAGCACTCGCGGTGGCAGCCATTCTCCCATCAAGTTCGCCGAACAGCCCAGCCACGTAGCCCTCCAAACCTTTTGGCTTCTCACAATCATGAACGGTTCCTCCACCCTCGGCCGCCTGGCCATGGCCCTGTTCTGCGACAGGACGGGCCAACTCAACATGCACATTGGTGCCCAGCTCATCTCCGCCGTCTTCGTACTCCTCTTCTGGTCCCTGGCCGACAGCACTGGAGCCGCCATCGCCTTCTGCGTTTGCTTCGGTATCATGAGCGGCGCCGTCATCGGTCTGCCACCTGCGTCCATTGCCAACATTCTGGATTGCACGTACAATACCCCAGAGACCAGACACCACCCACACGCCAAGCTGGGCCAGTGGACTGGCTTGATGTACAGCGTCGCCGCCATCCCTGCCCTGATTGGGCCCGTCATCGCTGGCCATCTCGTCTCCGAATACCAGACGTACATCACTGTCCAGATGTGGTCTGGCGTCAGCCTTTTGTGCTCCGCCATGTGCATGATTATCTCGCGATACTATCTGCCCTGCGTGGATGGGGAGCGCGTCGGTACCAAGCTCGCTCGCATCCTAGGCCGCAACACGTTGCTCTCCGACAAGGGCAAGAAGACCGATACCGGCGAATCAGACTTTGAGGCCTTCTCCCAAGTCACCACGAGAGCCCCGAGTCGCCAAGTCTCGGGCGAGAGGTTGCGGGATGCCGACAAGGTTGATTTTAGCCCGTACGGTTGAGGACAAGTTGTTGCCCTTGCAACCCTGTTGTAATTACCAGACGGCGCCGGAAAGTCGCCTTCTCAGTTCATCAACTCGTCCATTCCATAGATGGATACCATGACGAGTACCACTTGTCTCCGTGTTCCTTCCTTGCGGGAAACAAACACGGAAATATCTCACGACACTAATCTACGACCTTTCACGGCCGTCTTGACGGCATGGCATACTGGGGGCACGGTACATGAATTCGGAAACGTGGCGTTTGACTCTGCTTGTTCTTCATTTCTTCTCCACACCATGTTCTCGCTTTCACATTAGACGTTTTCTTCGGGCTTGTGGTGTGCAGTATATACCGATTTATAGACAAAAAAACCCTCGTATGGAATGCACGGCGATGGCGCGCTCCCCTACCACTGGGTCGAGGCCCTCGCCACATTATTATATTCTCCCGATACCTAACATTACTTTGTATACTCCCAAGATGTCTCAGACAGAGCAGCAATAGATGTAATCAAACACGGTGAATTTACATATGCCCCAAAAGGTCATGCATCTATCCGTCCGATCAGCCCCTATAATAGCAACCACACATATAGCATGTCGTCGAGACGCGCGATGAATTCGCCAAGGCCATTTTATAGATGGATACATGTCCCACCCACCCATAACCATGACCATACCCATATAAAGTATCAATATAAAGTATCAATATAAAGTATCAATGACCATAAACCACATCTACCCATGTAAAGTGGGTAGGTAGTAGGTATTAATAATCACTGCACACATAGATAGGTACACTGACTGTATGTACCTACTGTATGATAATGTACCTAGCTGCTGCGTTCCCGACCCCGACCCCGACCCCGACCCGCTTGGCTCCGACTCCGACTCCGCACCATCGAATTAAATCGTCGTCGTCATCGTCGTCATCGTCGTCGTCGTCGTCATTATTCCTTGGGAGTATGTATATATATGTACATACATGTATACTTTCCACGGCCCCCTCTTGCCCCCTGTCTAACTAACAGGCGTGAAGAGTGAAGAGTGAAGAGTGAAGCGTGAAGCGTGAAGAGTGAAGCGTGAAGCGTGAAGAGTAGGGAATGGGACTGACTCTGTGTACTTGCATGCATGTATGTACAAAGCCAAGTATACAAAGGTAGGTAGGTACCCGCATGTAACACGACACCAAAAAAAGAAACCTGCCACAAAAAAGACTTGGCTATACATTATGTAGGAATGTAATACCTCAGAATGCAGATACCCGGACCCGGACCCGGACCCGATTCCGAGTTATCCGATCCCGTCTGTCTGTCTGTGGCCACTTTCCTTTCTTTCTTCGTTGCTCTTCTTCGATGTTTCTGGACTGGACTGGAAGGATGGAAAGGGTGGAGGGATGGATGGATGAGTAATTTATTCCGCCCTGTCGGGCCATGTCCATGTCCATGTCCATGTCCACATGCTCGACCGGGAGATAAATAACCGCTTTGTGTCAGGGAGTTGCAGCTACGGTAGGGCGGGGGAATTCTTTCTTTCTTTCGTATTATATATATATATATACATACTCTGTACATACATACCAAGGCTATAATATATAGGGAAAGAACGGAGGCCCTAATAATCACTTCAGCCCAGGCGCCGAGATAGTGCTTCAAGATAAGGACTTGATCTATCTATCTATCTAATTCCTTGTGCACATCTCTTTCCCTCTCTCTCTTGGACATCCGAACGAGCGGAGGGAGGGAGGGAGGGAGGGAGGGAGGTACGTCCGTGCGTCTTTGGATACCTACGTACCTAATCCGCCACTAGTAAGTAAGTAAGTACCCCCATATGTATCTAAGATAGATCTCAGCCATGTAGCGGCAGCGGTCGACACGAGTCTTTCTATTCTTCTTCGAAACAGACAGACAGACAGACAGCATGTCAACAATCGAATGCTGCAGACAGAGAGTAGTGTCTGTTTTTTGTGAGGAGTGGATATATTTAAATATCGCCTAGACTCTCTCTCTCTCTCTCTCTCTCGTTCGGCCGAGTGCCGACAAAAACACATAGATTTATTATGCAGTCCCGTCTTTATCGATGCATTTCGTTTCGCCACGTTCGAGCTGGAACGACATCTGAAGACTTAAGTGAGAGAAGAAGTCTTGTACGTTCCTTGG
>MU005783.1:195503-247376 GCA_010093715.1 Pleomassaria siparia CBS 279.74
GAGGAGGAGGAGGAGGAGGAGGAGGAGAAGGAGGAGGAGGAGTGTCCATTTTGGAAGAATGGTGGGATCCCATTTCGCAGTGTTGGGCCGAGAGAGTGTGGGGTTTGTCCTATCTTATCCTGTATCCTTTTGAGTATTGTATCAGGATATGCACAAGGTGATTATCACTGAGGTTGTTTCTTCGTACCTTGCTTTCTTGCAACGTCGCTTGTGTCTGTTGCTGTTGTCGTTGTCGTTGTTGGAAGAACCGAGAAGTCATCCATATGTACACACAAATAGTAGGTGCGGTCTACCACATGCAGGGCATGGGACAGTCCGGGGAGACGAGGTACTCACTTTGAGCATGATAAGAATTTCCGACCCTCCTAAAACGTTGAGACGTCTCGTGCAATGGCATTGGGTGGAATCAAAGTATGCATTGAGTCTAAAGCTATGTATGTACTGTACCATGGATCTGTCTAAACCTAGTTGATAATCCAACCTTGGGTCCGTACTCATTCCGTATTAATTATGATGATCCGAACGTGTAGAATTTATTGACTCGTTTGGATGTCACGTGGATGTGTAGCGTTAAACAATAGTGGTAATTAATTAATTAATACATACATTTGCATTGAGCTAATTACATCACAATCTGCAGGAAGATCTATGTAAGCTCTAGCGAGAGCTTCCTTGGCGCTCTGGGTCTAGGCTTGTTAGGTTATGCTAGACTTGGCTGGGCTGGGTTGATAAGCGAGGCTGAGCGCTCTGGCGAGAATACGTCACAAATTTCAAAATTCATCAGTGCTCTATTAGTTACAGCTCGAATATAACGAAGTTCCATGTTTCCATGGCCGGACAGCTCCTGTATATATATTATAGAGTCCGTCAAATATGCATCAACAAAACAAGTTCGGGCTTGTGGTTTAGTGGTATAATTTTCCCTTAGCATTGCGTCAAAACCAATTGGGAAAGGTCCTGGGTTCGATTCCCAGCAAGTCCATTTCTTTTTGTTTTTGGGTGTTGTTAGTTGGCTGGTTTGCATATCAGCTTGTGGACGGGTAACATGAGCAAGCATAATGGTGCGGCCCCACTATACTTTTTTTCTGATTCTAGCGGCTTGCTTTCCTATGTATTATGCAATTTAACGCTCTACTTAAGTTGCCTGTCGTGAAATAACACGTCTGTACTCTTTGACCAGTGTTAGTTAGGACAGGTAGTATATGTGTGTATGTATGTGTATGTGAACGGCAACCAAGATGACAACACTCTTTCTCCCCTGGATGGATGAATGGGACAATTCATTGTCAATCACTGCACGGCGAAACCAACCAACCAACCAACCAACCAATCTATCCTTCCACCCCTTCTTCCTACTTATTCCGAGCACATAATGCGACATACAAGTCCTGGAATAAATAAATACTCCAAGCAAAGCAAGCAAGCAGCAACCTACGTACATACATACATAGATAGATACATACACATCCGTGTTTGTTATTATATACAAAATAAACAAACATCCTCCTGCCTAAACTGGTGATATTTCTCTAAAAGCGTTAAGAATAATAATATAGATAGGTATTATAACAACATAATTGATCTCTTGGCGATAGATACAATGATACAATGATACTAAATACTAAATACCGAGTACGTCAATTAGTCAGTTAGTCTGTCGGCGTTGAAATCTGTTCGTCTATTAAATATTTAATTAGCAGTTAGTTAGTTAGGAAAGGCAAGTTGAAGCAAGCTGGGACGAGAGCGATATGTATGTATAAAGGCGAATAAACCAATACAATGCATACAAGCAAGCACGCACGCATGCACGCACGCATGCATGGATGTTACAGATACAGATACAGACACAGACACAACAGACAGATACATGTACTTTTCCTCCGCGAGACAATCCGTCCGCCCTTCTTTCCTTCCTTCTTTCCCTGATTAAGACGGCATCATCGTCATCCATCTACCTACCCACCCACCTACCCTTGGACTCCTCCCTCAACACAGGGGGGGGGGGGGGGCATTTTAATTTTTTTTTGATATACAACAAGGCAACAAACAAATACGACACATTCAAACAGACGACACTTGTTACGATTTCTTCTTGATATATATGCAATACCAAATGTTTGATATATATGCAATACCAAATGTTTGATATATGTGCAATACCAAATGCTCGGCCAAGATGCGGATCTCACCAACTGGTCCGTCTCGTGCCCGTCTACCAACCGACCTTCAATGGGAAATAAGAGGCGAGGGAGCAGAGCAAGCCCCGGCCCCTTCATGACAACCCAGATACCCTCCTCCCCACGTGAAAGAAAATCGAGAGAGGGTGGAAAAAAGGTATACCCGTCGCTATGCATTTTTGCCAACACCGCCGAGTCAATGCGACCCTTGCTCACCCTTCTACCCGTGCGCGCAAAATGAAAGCAAACGAAAAGTCCCATGAATCTTCACCGCTTTTAATCCCCCAAAGCACAACTCCTTGGCTCGATTGGAATTCTGCGTCTATTGATCCCCAAACATATCCGCCACGCCTGCCAACTCCGGGCTCGTACCCCTCACGATCGCAGGGGCGTGTTCATCCACGTTCATATATTGTTCCTGGAACGCCGTCTTCTTCTTGGGTTTCGCGCGTTCGATCTTACCCTGCTCGTGGATACTCACGCCCCTCACACTCGACAAGAGATCTAGGATGATGGAGCGCTGTTGGCGGTCGTCGCTGCGATTAGAATTCTTCAGTTTTGTCAGCCGTCGATCCACACGCGCGACGTCGCCCATGCCGGGGAGAGATAGGAGGATGTTACGGGGCATTTCGTCGTCGAGATGGATGATGCCTGCGATGAGGGAGCCAAGTTCTTTCTGGCAGTCGACAAAGTAGGGTTCGTGGAGTGATGTGATTGCGTTCTTGAGAATGTCATCGCAGAAGAAGTCGCGGATGGGAGACTTTTCTTTGAACCGGGTGATGAGCTGGCGGAGGACGCGGACAATGGTGACGACAGAGCGCGTATCGCGGACACGGATAATCGAGTTACAAAACAAGAGAATGCGCTCGAGAACCGCAGTATTTCCGAGGATGAAATCGCACATGGGGGCCTCGTTCTTCCGGGTCGAGTCGTCTTGGCGAATTGCTTCCTGTCGTGAGTCGAGCAGCACTGCGACGAGCGAGACGGAGGAGTAAGTGAGTTGGCGCAGTATGCTCTCCGTCTTCATCTCATCCGTGAGATTGTCGTTGTCGCCCGACTCTACAATATGCCGATTGATGCCATCCCACTCGGAGGTGATTTTGCGATCCAACTCCCTGAACAGTCCTTGGACCATCGGTGGTAGAAATTGAGGCCGAATTTCTGCCGGGCAACCTTCAATTAGATGCGTCGACACACTCAGGAGAACAGACAGGTGATGCGCGGACAATGCATGTGCGTTTCCGAACAATGCCTCGCTTAAAGGTCCCGAGAGGTTCGTAATCCCATAGAAGAAGTCCCGGAAGCGTGTCAGTGAGTAGAGGATATAGTAGGAGCTCTCTCGGATCTGTCGCACAGTACCCCGGACAGTGGATGCGAATCCCTCGTAAGTAGATTTTGATCCGCTCACTCGGGCGAAGAAATCGTCCCTGCTCTCTGTGGAGATACCAGCTTGCCAGAACCGATCAGTGAGTACCCTCCGCATGACCTGTTGCAACTCTGGTGGGAGATGTGACCAATTGCTTTCGATGTTATTGAAAGCTTGCGCATGACTGAGACATGTTAGTAGTTTCGTTTGGAGGTCTATGTGAGCACATACCTGATGAGTTGGAGGATGTTGGGCAGAATGACAGGGATCGCTGCAGCCCAGAGCACAGCTGCAGTCTCGTACGCAGCTGAGCCATCCCGCAACTTCTCGATGGATGCCGCGAGCAGAGTCTTAGTAAGTCGCAGGGGGAGTTGCTAGAGGTCGTCAGACATGTCTATCATCGATCGATAGAAGAAACTTGCCTGGGATCTATCGAGAATGGCAGCTTGCAAGGCCTGCCCGTCGGTGCCAAGCGGTTGCTCGGACCAATCCTGTATACCCCGGAAGTTGTTCGCAGAAAGAAATTCTGGTAACCGATCCATACCCAAGACGCCGCAGAATGACTGAAAAGTTGATATGGAGTTAGTAAATTCGTCATTTTGCCATGCGCTTTGTACTTGGTCGAGCATTTGTTTCATGCGTGCGGTCTGTGTTTCTGGGTCTAGTACTGTCGAACGGTGACTAGAAGTCGTGAGCATATATGGCATGGCACCTTTGAATGAAGCGGACGTACATGATGATGAAGAGGAATGCTGAAAAGGCCATTCGTTGTCGGTCGTCAGTCGTCGGGTCGGCGATCATCTCATTGATCTTGCGTTCTAAGCCGTCATACACATTCTGGACATGTTAGCAAACAGCTCCCTCGTATAGATCCATTGGAGAGATATACCGTGAAATCATCGGGGAACTTCATCGCCAATTTTTGGATCTCCAAACTACAAACGCGCTCTAGGTCTTTTACTGCATCCGAGTATTGCGGAAAGGCAACGTTATCAGCTAGTTTGACTGTGAGCATATGTTCAAGAAACGTGAGTGCGAAAGCGGGACGATTGGGAAGGGCTTTGGTTGAGAAGGTGGACATGAGTTGGATGACCTTCTTCGCGATCTCAGGGTCCTGAGTATGGTTAGCAGAGAGCGTAGCGTAGGATACTCTAGGATGGATCTACCTCGAATCGAGCTTGGAGCACCTGTCTACACCATTGTTCGAACGAGTCTTCCATGCTAGTGCGTTTCCGCTCCTGGGTCTGATCAGCTTTTGCAATGCAACCCCAAGACACGTTACATACATCTGCTTGTGGGTCTGAGCCTTGGACCGAGAGCCATTTGAGATATCCTTTCAATGCTGCGTCAATAACGGTGACTTGAGCATCTACTTGCAATACTGGCGCAGACTGTTTGGAAAACGTTTCGGCTACAGACAGTTAGCAAGCTGTCTTCTGACATCAAATCACGGGGAGCATACGGCGGAAAGGCGGCTGATTATTGTACAGTTTCTGGAACATATCGGTTGCCTGAGAGAGAATGTGCTCCAAGGCCTCTACAGGTGTCCGGCGTACGAGAACCTCAATGACATCGGCGCAGAACCGTCGGTAGTTGCCAAGGAAAGCGTGCCTCTCGGGAATTGTATCAATGTCCTCGTTCAAAAATAGAAGCGTGACGTCCTGCGAGTCCTCGGGAAACGACTCATACCTTATCAGTCGAGCGCAGCAGACTTCCAGCAGGCCCCCAATCATATGCGTGACGACTTCAGAGTCACGGACAACTTGCGATCGCAAGAGCTTACTCCAACAATGAAGGACGGGGATAGACACGACAAGACTCGGATTGCGCAAAATGTCGAAGAGAAGACCAAATATGCCAGCAAGATCGCTCCCTTCTGGAACAGATCTCGGCTTTTGCTCGATGAACAATCCAAGGCTATTAGCCAACTAAACCTTTGTCAGTAAGAGGCCACCTACGACAGCGCGGAGTTATTGAGTACCTCGGACAACTTTCTGCAAAGAGTGTATTTCTGCTCGTTGAGATCATGTATATTCATATCTGATAGAGTCCAGCCGTAGACCTCTCGTAATAGAGATACACTACCTGGGGTGAACATGGGACACACGAGTTCTACGAATTCGTCATCACGGAGATGTTGTCGGCTATAGATGGCTTGCAGTACTTCGACGGAGGCCTATTAGTCACGACGTTAGCGAGTAAGCCTTTGAGAGTTGTGCAGAAGCTTACCAATTGAAGTTCCACCACGGGCACCGCCAAAGCCTTGCACACGTGCTCGATTACCTGAACCGCGACAATGGCTTTCGGTAATACCCATGGCATAGATGCTCTCAGGGCACCCATGGTTTTTATGGCGCAGAGCCGCACGCTCTCCTGATTCTGGTAATCCTGCGAAAGACACCATGTCAGGTTATCGCACAGCCTCTTCAACCAACCCACCTCCTCAAACCGAACGTGTAGATTCTTATCGCGTGTGGGAAGATGCTCTGTAATGACGGCAGCCGGAGTAAAAATCTCCACACAGGCACGTCCCAAGTCGCTCCCCCGCAAGCCCGCGGTAGCATCCTCGCGGTTGAAGACTTCCTCGGACAAGGTTTCCAGCACATAGAGCACCACAGCCTGGTGATGTAGAGAATTTCGCCAGAGCTGCACCAGCTGCTCGTCCATGTTCATCCACTCGGCACCCCAGCTTCGCTTTGCAATCTCAGTCCATAGCTGCGCGACCTTGTTCCTTAGGTAGATGGGATCCTCGTCGCCGATCTGCTGCGCAAGCTGAATGATATAATTGCGCAGCGCTTCGCCCTGGTCCACAGTAAAGTCTTCCCAGTTGTACTTTATTGAGTATTCGAGCATGGTGAGGCCGTAGTGGCGCAGCTGGGCAGGTTGCGACTTGTTCTTCGCCAACTCGTATCCATTGGAAGGAGCTTCGGGGTGTTGTTTCGCCTGCTCGAGGTATTCGGTAGCCTGGCGGCGGGTGTTGTTGTTCGACGTAGGCTCATATATGGCGCCTAACGCTGCAAGCACCTGCGAGAGATCGTTAGGCGCGTGGGGTGCATGGCCGATTTGCGGGGTTCCGGCAGCCTCCATGATGGAGGCGGCTTTGCGGGGCCCTTTAAGAGTTCCCTGGGTTTAGGGTGGGTTGTGCAGCTCGTGGGGGGAAGACAAGTGTGTTGGGTGGAGGTTTGAGGCTTTGTTGTGTGAGAACTTTCGGGGGGTGGGTGTTCAGCGCTCGCTGGCTAGTAAGAAACGTTGGCGTTCAATTCTGGAGGCGGGAGGTGGGAGGTGAGCGGCCATTAAAAGTCGGTCAGGCCAGACCCGTTAATATTTACCAACTTGCAAGGAATTTGCGGTGACTGTCGCGTTGACAGCGGAGTCGCCGTTTTTATCTATTAACGCGTTCCTAGCAGGCAGCCATCGGGTATGTATTACACGACACCCGTGCAGAGGGCGCCGTCTGGTATGTGGCGTGTGGCCAAAAACGTTCCGGGCGCGTTGTCACCTGGTTGCATCTGCAGGACAGACATATTGACATTCATCGATGAAATATATATATTCATTCAACCATGTACTTTATTTTTGTTCAAAGCTTCTTTCATCATGTTAATTATATATAATACGTACAAGTACAAATCCCAAAAGCCCGACCAATCATATGAGCGCCAAATAATGCTGCTGACTATCAAATTTGCATCACACCACCAAACCGCCATGGCCTCATGATCTTGAACCCAAGAAACACGTGCAACATTCGAATTTGAACATTTGCATGCCTGGCAGGCTGGCACGTACGTTGCTCACATGACTGCGCACGCCTGTCGCTGACACTGTGCCAAGTACCCCTCATCCTCTTCTGTTCCTAGACCAGCTCCCTGCTTTCTAATCACACCTTTTACTGTCAACGTCTGATCCCCCTCCGAGTGCCACCAGCGCAGTATTTGCTGTGAAGTCCCGCTCGAATCTTCCGTCTTGATTGTCCATTTTCCACCACTGACCTCGACTGTCGTCTCTCCAGTGGGGAAGTGGAATTCGGGAAGGAATATCGTCGTCGGCCTGTTTTCCGGCGTGGCAGTAGGTGCTAGCACCGCGAGTTTGAAAGTACAACCTCGGAGATCGAAGCCATACCATGTCACGTTGCCGTGGGTCGCTACCGGCGTGGGTCGAATGAAGGCTTCCGCTGCCCGATGGCCTCGGACATCTCCTCCGGCAGACTTGGAACTCATCTGGTCCCTTGATAACGTTTCTTTTAGGTTCGTGGGAGATACAGTCAGCGTCTCTGATGACTGTGCTTGGGAAAATGAAGGAGACGTCGTATCAAGTGATGCCCGCGAAGCAGCAGGCGAAAAGGATCCAGTAGGAACCGGCTTATCGTCTACCGAATAGATGGAGAGATCTTCGCCGTTCCACTGGTCGCCCCAGAAGTGATTGTTCTAATTCTTCGTTAGTATCCTGAGCATCAAAATATGAGGGGTACATGCCATGACAACATAAGTCCAAAGAGCAAAGCCATTCGCCTTGCTCTCTTCGAGGGCAAAGTGATTCGCGTCCAACGCTGCTATCTGGCTGCTATAGTCTCCCGAGGTGTATGCATATTTGTTGTCCATGTCGTATGGGATGCCGATTTCGGTGAACACACAGGGATGCACGCCCATATGTTCTGTGCCTTCCTCCCGTATCGCAGTGAGCTGGTGTGCGAAGCAGTTTCTGATGGCATTTTCTCCAATCTTAATGGCAAACGCTGGCGTGAGGTATTTTCCTCTCAAAACCCCAAAAACATCAATGTTCCAAACACGATTCCACTTCTTGGTCAGTAGCGTAATGCCATCGTAAAAGTGCGGCGCAAAAATCATGTTCGGATCGTCATCTTCCGTCCCTTTGATCTTGGGTGGTATCTCAAGCACAGGAGGCTGGAAGAACATCAACGAATCTGGAAACACCGACTTGACCATGGTCTTGTATTTCCGGTAATGTGCCATGTAGTAATGGTTGGTAAAGTACTCGTAGTCGATCTTTGCGCCATTTTTGGGATCTATGCCGAAATAGTCCTTCTTGAGTATAGTATCCGTCGAGGGATCCCATATGCCATGCTGGGCCCAGATGCACTCGCCAAGTCGCCACCCAGGATCGCGTTTCCAGCCATAGTGCGAATCGTCGTAATCTGCCGACAGCCACGCAGTCTTGCCTTCCGGATCGATCAGAGCTGTGCCAGATTGGTAGGGTCCCATGCCGCCGAAGTCCCAAGTCGCGATTTCGCAAGCTCTACCGGATCCGGTTAGAATGGCCTGCCAAGCAGTGGGAGAGGTGCCCTTTTGCAACTTCTGTTCTTTCGGGATTACAGTCAGATCCTGGAAACTGATCAATCCACGGTTGGGTTCGTTTAAGCTCTCCCACCCTACAATCGGATCGTATTCCAGATCACCCGCTTCGTGAATGCGCTTGGCCAAGTGGCCACATGCTCCGAGATAATGGTCCTCCAGGTAATCTTGGATGTTCTTCCCGTCAAGTATAGCCTTGGGGGCAAAGTCTCTGCCCCCGAAGAACAGTGTGAACATGACCTGGCATACCAGCCGTGTGTAGTTGGTGGCCCATATCATCTTCGGGAATTTGGCCGGATCGGGATATACATTCTGCACAAGGGCGGCTTCGGTGACATCGAACTTCTTCGGGTCAAGTCCGCAGGCATACAGTGTCCAGAGGGGTGCTCCAGAGCCTCCGCTGAATCTCGACCACTAGTGAAAAAGGTCAGAAGACATATTGTATTGACTCGATTGGGAAAGTCTACATACAACGTCTTGATGAGGATCCATAAAGATATAGAAGCCAAATTTCTTGGCCACACGCAAGACAGATATGGTGTGTTGTATCCAATCTTCATCGTATCTCCCCGGCCCAGCATGCTCAATTGCCTCCCAGGTGAAGACATATCTTATCGTGTTGTAACCCCATCCTCGTAGCCTTGCGAAGTGTGAGGCGGCATCGTCGACCGAGAAGGGACGATTCACGAAGGAGACATTATCACCGTCGAAGAAGTTATCGGCGATGTGAGAAGGCTGATCGGGGTTTGCAGGGAATTTAGCGTCGGCGGCACAGTTGATGCCATGGAGGGTAACTTCACGATTGTCGCTGTCTCGAAACGTTCGCCCGTCTATCCTCAGGCGGAGGGGCGCCATGTGTGTATCTTGAGGCGGCGTGTATAGAGATAGGGTAGGGTAGGAGGAGAGAACTGTGGGGAGCAAGGCTGAACAAGGTGTGTGGTATTGAAAAGAAACGTGTTGGTGTATTAAGGGGGAACGTTCAAGTAATTACATATATCTTGGATGGAACTTGCTTGCGGCATGGCATGTCATATCATTCGTGACCGCGGCACCGCGGCGCCCGGGGGGTCTGCATGACGAGTACGAGAGAGTTCGGAATGGGTCCAAGCTCGGATCATATCACATGATAGCGCAATAGCCAATACGAGGGCGGGCGCATAGATGAGGACAAGTATGGTCTTCGTCGCGATATTGTGTCCCTCCTTTGTCCATAAAGCCCCACCGCCCCGATGCCGCAAGCTTAAGGACACGACACATTCACTATACATACCTTCTCCACGCTCTCTAATAAGCAGATACCCCACCGCCACTCCTTCACAGCAACCATATCGCCACCACCATGATTCTGCGACTCTCCCTGGCCCTCGGCCTCCTCTCGGCCACCCCCATGGCCCACGCCCTCTCCGCTTCCGACATCCCCGCTGATACGCCCGTATCGCAGTTGATCAAAGATGCGGGCGTAAAACTTGCCACCGGAAATGCGCAAGATGCCCTCACCTACTTCGACATTGCCATTTCTCGCGATCCCCGCAACTACCTCACATTTTTCAAGCGCGGCGCCGCATACCTCTCCCTGGGCAAGCCGGTGCAAGCGCAGAATGACTTCGACAAAGTCTTGGAATTAAAGCCGGGCTTCGAGGGAGCTTTAGTGCAGCGGGCAAAGATCAAGGGCAGGAAGGCCGATTGGGCTGCGGCGCGGAAGGACTATAAAGCTGCGGGCAAGACGGAAGAGATCGCCGAGCTGGAGGAGGCACAGGGCGCAGCCGATTTGGCGAATGAGGCTGCCGCAAAGGGTGACTGGGAGACATGCGTCACTCAGGCGGGTGTGGCTATCATGGTCGCCGGTGCTGCGTACGATATTCGCAAGACGAGGGCACATTGTCGGCTCGAGAAGGGCGAAGTCGTCGAGGGCATTGCCGACTTGCAGCACATGCTGCAAATGAGAACCGGCGACACTCAACCGCATCTTCAGAGCTCCGCCTTGGCCTTCTACTCGTTGGGTGAAACCGACAAGGGTATCAAGTACATCGCATCGTGCCTCCAATCGGATCCAGACTCGAAAGCCTGCATGAAGCTGCGGCGACGGGAAAAGAACCTCGAGAAGGAGCTGAAGAAGGTCCGGCAGTTTTTCGAGAAACGACAGTTCGCCAGCGCAGCCAAACTCCTGATCCACCGCAGCGAAGAAGACCCCGGCCTCATGAAGGAGATCAAAGATGACTTCAAGGACTACAAGGAGGCAGGATACATTCATCAGAATTCTCCCGAGGGACTGTACGCCAACCTTGTAGACATGACTTGCGAGGCCTACGTGGAGGTAAGTCAATGCCCATTAGCTATTCCCAATTCGGTAAACTAACAAACCCCAGATGAATAACATCAAGAAAGCAACGCCATATTGCACAGAAGCCCTCGCAATAAACCCTAATTCACTCTATGGTCTACTCCACGAAGCCCAACGCCAAATAGATGCCGACGACTTCGAAGGCGCAATCCGGACCTTGGACGGCGCAAAAGAGCACCACCCACAGCACAACAAGATACAGGATCTTCTTCAAAAAGCCCACAAACTTCTCAAACGGTCCAAGCAAAACGACTACTACAAGACCCTGGGCGTATCCCGTGACGCCGGAGACCGTGAAATCAAGAAGGCCTACCGCAAGCTCACCAAGATCTACCACCCGGACAAGGCCGGCAACAACGGCATCAGTCCCGAAGAAGCTCAGAAGAAAATGGCTGCCATTAATGACGCGTACGAGATTCTTTCTGATCCAGAACTGAAGGCACGCTTTGACAACGGAGACGACCCGAACAACCCAGAGCAACAAGGCAGCCCTTTCCAAGGTTCTCCGTTCGGCCAAGGGCAGGGCGGACAACAGTTCTTCTTTAGGCAAGGAGGTCAACAGTTCAAATTCCAGGGTGGTGGTGGCAATCCCTTCGGATTTTAGCATGACTCGAACACGGAAGAAGCGGATAGAGGGGACTGGGTTTGGGAATTTTAATCATGGAGCAGTTTACGCATCTTTGATAGCGGGCGTTATCAAGGGTGGGGTTGCATTCAGGCATCATTGGCGTTTTCTTTTCCTCTGTATGATATCATAGAAATGTTACCCCCCAATACTGAAGAGTAGTTTCGCAAACTGATTAAATTCCTAAATATCCAGTGCTCATTCATGCCAGTACCACACACCGCTATGCTGGCGTGTCTGAGTCCGTCCCTGCATAGCCAATTCCATTCGTATCATTATCAGATAGCCACCTGATAAGGAAACTGGAACACTGCCAAAATATGTATATCGAAAATGGCAAACAACCAAGAAACGTGAAATGACTGTGTTCACCACCACTTAGCTTTTGACTTCATGCATGGATAAGATGCGGGTAATGGGACTTCTCGGTCTTCTTCGTTGCGCTGACGAAAAACGACGCTGGAGCCGACTTGGTTGCGGAAGGCTTGTCGGACAATACAATAGTTAACGTGCTTGAGGTAATTATGTATGTACCTCGAGGAAGAAGTGACTGAGAGAATGTGTGAAGAGGAAGAAGAAGAAGAAGAAGAAGAAGAAGAAGAAGAACCTAAAACCCTGACTCTTCTCGATCCAAACGAAGGACTATGTAAGCTCTGAATTAGTCGTATCTCATGCACTATACATACATAAGTATGCTTCAAAGAATAAAGCAGTCTTTTACCTCGTTCACGTTGACGTGATTCTGTGATGGCCTCAATGCATGAGACAGCTTTCCACCGTTGCAGTCAGTTAAAGACAGGCACGAGGGTAATGTGGGTTGGGACCCGTGATGATGACGATAGGCGACGAGATGCAGACCTTATTTAAATAGGAGGCGACAAAAAAAAAGCTATGAAGCACTCACTACGAAGCGAAACGTCATAACTGTCCATGGTGCTGCTGCTCTTCAAAGGCTTGGTTTACTATGAGGAACTGGCTTGTTTCTGTCAAGGAGTGCCTAACTAACGATACAAGTAGGTAGGATCGGATGACTAAGGACTAAGGAGAGATGGGAAGGCCCGTAGGGAAGCCCATGTAAGGATCTAACCATGTTTGCTGGCTGACACATGCCGTATTAAAAAGGTACTTACGCAGGACGGACTGCATAGCCCGCCCGACAGTAACTACTCCTCTATACAGTCAAACATCCGTTATAAGAATACCCCCATTATAGTAATACCCATTATAACGTTAGCGTGGAACGTGACTTATCTCTATGAAATGGACTTAGCCAATAGGATACGACCTGTGTGCCTTAGTGCCTACCCAAAGGCCTTGGCATGGATACATACGGCCACCGTTATAATGATGTAACCCGTTATGAAGATCCAAATCTGGGCAAAACCCGGTATCCTTATACTCGCCCAACGGGGGCTAAGGTGTTCCACCTCAATGGGTGTTTGACTATATGAAGGCCATATGTCTGCCTTTTGGGTCAGCTCAGTCCATCAAGGCAATTTTCCGGAGACTCACAGTCCAAAACACTGGGGTCATCAACAAGCGCGCAGGCCTGGAGCTCGAGGACTTTTGGATCGTTCTCCATAAAGGAAAAGTATTTACGCAAATAGCCAAGAATGGACAAAGGTACGCGAGGTCTCTCGTCAACAAGTACAATATCTGGCTCTTTTTTGGGCGGATCATCCTCTACCGGATCCCAGCCACCGTATTCGTTGTAATAATCAACTTGGGCCATGTAGCAGACGGGGAAGGCGACAATGCCATATTTGACGTGCTCAAGATTCGAAATGTTGACTACTACCATGCCATACTCTAGACAGTCGCTATAGAAGGGGGTTGATAGCGGCTGAAGCTGCACGTCGCCAGTACGAGTGCTTTTGCTGCCCCGTAACAAGGCCGAGACAAGGCACGTACTGGTAAAGGGAAACTCTCTGGGAGTGTCGTTGCGTGGTAGCTCGGGCTGCATAGTGGGCTTCCATGGATCGTTCCAACGAGCGAATGGAGGCTGCGGCGAGTCTGGCAGCGCGGCCGGCCTTGGTTCCGTGTCTGCATCCTGGCGCTGGCGATACCAGTCCGTCGCCAACGCCCGCTCTGCCTTGAGGGGAGCGTGGTTCGCGGGCTCCGACAGGACCTTAACCAGGCTCAGGATGTCGTCGACGACATGAGTGACGAGTGACGAATACGACCAGCTGACATGTCACATCATTGCCTTGGCGGTATGTGACGGCGAGCGGACGGGTGCTTCCTCCAGGGCCGACATTGGCGACGACGTAGAAGAGGAAGGACCTCTGGCTCTTATTGTAGAGGCATATGTATCCGGAGGGCATTGCGAGGAAATTGGTGGTGGGGGAGATAAGATATCGTCGGATAATGTGTTGGCATAATGGCATTCATCCAATATTAACAGCATGTCAGCTGTCCAGGGCCTATATACTATTTATAGTATTTTGCGGACCTTTGGGCGGCACATATCCTCCGATGATTGTTATATAACTCATTAAGCTGGGCCTTTAGAATCTATACTTTTTAGTAAAGTGGAACGTACAGTAGTTGCTAACAAGATTATACCTGAGCTATGATAGATGCAGAGGGTAGATTACACACTACTAAAACTTCTATGTGGCTTACACTCAAATCTGCTGTAGCTTATCTATCTATACGCACATTGCCGTGATACACTACCCACTCATAATACCACTGTAAAGCATTGAGGCTGACACATTTCAACAGCCAAGACGCGAACTTGAAGGATGCGCCAACCACCTTTTCAGGGGGTTAACTCTACGGTCGAGATACTGACGTACAATCCGGTGCAGTCCCTCAGGAGCAGCTGCTCTGACGAAGTGTAGCAAGAAGCAAGCAAGCAATCAATAACCACACACAAACGCTTGATGTAGGAGGATCGCGAAATATTTCATGCTACTCATATTTATGCAGTTTAGCTCGATATTCTTGTGAATCCTCAATCCAACAGATACATACCACTTTCTTGGCTTTCCGTGTTGTTCATTTGCGGCGCGACTACGAATAAACGGGCTTGAGAACTTTTGAAAATGCAGGCAGTGGCTTCTCCATTCTTCGATTTTGCTGGCCTCTTCCTCTTTGAGTATTTGGACATGGCAAATCGTTGCATGATTCCCATAACGGCGATGCCTCTGGACTGGAAAATGACCTCACTCCTTCTCACCATCGCACTCGTTGCTGTTCCGACCCTCTCCAAGCCCATCTCAACGCATACGCCAAGGGATAGCAATTCTCAGTCTGAACATGGTCAGACTACCCAGGCCAGCAAACAGTACCACTGAGAGGATCGGACACCTATTCATCAACCCAGGAGGACCAGGCGGACCACGAGGCTGTACGTGCAGCGCTTGGAGAAAGGTTGAACTGGCTGGGCTTGTCCTATGGAACGCAAAGTGGCTCGCAGTATGCCCAGCTCTTCCCTGATAACATCTGAACCATGGTACTCGATGGCGTATTGCAACACAGTCAGGCCGAATCGTCCAACATTCTAGTCGAAAGCACCGTCGCGTGGGTTGCTACCAATGACGCCAGCCCTCTGAAGGGCCAAGATGTTGAGAAGCTCTGGTACGATATACTGAAGAATACTACGGACACGCCAATGCCAGCTCCGGATTGTTCTGGTCGTTGCCACAAAGATGTGACTGAGGATGAAATCCGGCTGAATGCACAGGGATTCTTACTTTCTCCGCAGACATTGGCAAGGACCCAGTTCGCAAATGCATTGCTCCAGGCCAGCCAGGGCGATGTGACGCTTCTTTCCACCTCACTTCCTGAAATATATACCTGGAGCCTCTACGTCGGACTTGCGATAGGGTGTCAGGACTGGGCGCTTCGCACGTCTTCGTTTGAAGACTTTCAAGCGAAGATTCGTATTGGCGAAGTATTCGCACCTTTGAACAAGGGAGCCTCGCAGTCTTGGTCATTGCAAGCTTCCTGTATAGGCTGGCCAGCACCGCTTGCTAATCCACCAGCGAAACTCAAGGTCCAGACAAAGGATCCTATTCTGATGGTCAGTGTGATAAGAGACCCGAGCACAAGCTATACTTGGGCCGTGGGAATGCTGGAAGAGATTGAGAACCATGTGTTGCTTACAAGAAACGGGGACGGACACACAAGCTGGGGTTTCGGCGGAGTCACAACGGACGCGATAAATCACTTCCTGGTAACCACTGAGCCTCCAGCGCCAGGAACCGTTCTAGATTCATAGATGGGATTGTTGGGAAAATGTAAGAATAATGTAGACGATAAATATATATACTCTTGGATTCATTAAACAGTTTTGTTCAAGGAGATGGTGCAGATTGTTACGATTTCACGAGGGATATAAACCCAGACCTGTGAAGACTTCAACTTCAACTATCACGTGATGTTGCTTCAAAGATTGCTGATTGCACCGTAGTGAAGATGTGCGTAGATTGCACTATAGTACTATGCAAACTTACAAGATATGGATTCTCATCAAGAGCACCATCAAAGCGTTCCCAATGTCAGCCCTTTCACCCCGTCACATCCGTCACCGCCGTCGTAGTATTCCCACTACTACCCACCCCAAGCGTCGGATCCGCCCTCGTCCCATTCGCAAACGGCGGCAAGCTCTGCCCAGATTTCAACCCCGCATTTATCGTCTTCGATAGCGGTAGTACGAGACTATTACATCTCTGTCTCTGATTCATACCCTCAATCACCACCTCTCCCGTCGCAGCGCCCATGGTCTCCATGCTAGCCGCCGTATTATCGAGAACAATCCTCTTCGGCTGCGCAATCGACCATTCTTCCCACTCTGGTGACCCGTCTAGACGATGTGTATTAGGATTCAGAGTCCGGACGAAGGATATCCAGTACGCTTGTACGATCTTTTGACCAGTGGCGCACGAGAGCGGATCCGAAGAGTCGAGTTTAAAACATCCGGGGTCTCCGCCATCGGTGTTGTTGGTGCCCCATATGGCGTAGAGTTCGGATGTGTGTTCTGTGAAGAGACCTTGGTCGTTTTTGCCGCCGGGAGTGGAGTCGAGGATGTTGTATCTATAGTGGTAATTCCCACTAACAGAGCTCGCGGCGAACATGTCGGAGAAGAAAGCGGCGACACATTGCAGTTTGAGCTCGGTCAAGACGCTCGCATCGCGCTGCCACTGCACGCCTTTGCCTTTTCGAAGCGTGTCGTTTTTCGACGAGACATCGCGGCCGAAGAAAGACATGTTGTTCAGTGATTCGGGATATGCGGCAAGCATTGAGGTGACCTGCTCGTCCGTGATGGACGCGACCTGGTTCCGGATATGGTTCTCTATGTCGGCGGCAGTGCTAGCGGACTGGTTGGAGATGAAATCAGGCGTGCCCTCGTTACTTGCGGATCCATAGATGACTGGGATCTTTTGGAATTTTCCGGCCTCCATGAGCTGGTAGTGCGGTGCTGAGAGCATCTTGTTGTCGATAGTCGGACCCCAACCACCTTTAGGCAGTTTGGTCTGGAACTCGGAGATGGGCATGGTCCTCATGCAATCAATGGGGTCGGTTGAATTCGAGCATCCCGTTGCATTGATGGCAGCGGTGAGCTGGCTGTCTCGGTCGACAGCATACGGATCAGAGCCCCAGCCAGTGCTTTCAGCCGCTGCGCCGACAAAGAGATCGGGGAAACCGGCCCCATCGTTTGCCGTAAGCAGAATATCAATGGCGTTTCCGCCTGATGAATCTCCCGATAGAACAATATGGTCCGGATCTCCCCCGAAACTTGCAGCATGCTGTTTGACCCATCTCGCTGCAGCGACCATGTCGTTAAGGCCATTGTTTGGCACAGCGCCTTTCGTGTCAGCGTTGACGGCTGAACCACCAATGAATCCCAAAATGCCGACCCTGTAGTTAATTCGAACCACCATCATGTTCATACCAGATGCCTCGACAAGCCCCGTGCCGTTGAAATTTGCGTTCGAGTTCGATCCGAAGCCGCCGCCCTGGATGAAGAACATGATGGGGAGTTTCGAGTCAACGGTGGCATTTGCGGGAGCATAGACGGCGAGGAAGAGACAATCTTCTGCCATTGGCTGTCGAGCTGATCCGAACTGAAGGCCTTCCTGGTTGTTGGCTGACAAACATACCGCGCCTTCTTTCGTAGCATCTTGTGTAGTGTTCTCGGATAAGGGCTCCTGAGCTGCCGAGAATCGCAGGTTTCCGATGCATGGCGCTGCGTAACGAACGGACAGCCATTGATTGACGCCATTCTGCAGTGTCTGGCCTTGGTACTTTGCATATGTGAGGTCGACTAGGGGATCGACGGCCTGTACAGACGCTGTTGCGGCAAAGATAACTGAAAGAAGAGATAGCAACATGACTTAAAAATAGTAGAAAAACGAAAGTAGGGGATCACTAGGACCGGAAATAAACAACAACTCTTGCAATAATTCAGACAGACGTGGCAAATAGGCAGAGAACTACTACATATATAGTTGTAGATATTGACAGGCTAAAATCCCCGGAGGAGCGGGTGCATGGCAGATAGGTCGGACCGTTCGGGACGACGTGAAACGATCTGGAGTCTTGATCTTTTGTAACCCTGGGTAGTTCCTGAAATTAGAGCCCTGTACCTAGCATCAGTACACTTGTCTGGATGAGTTCGGATGTCCACGGATAGCGAGCTAACAGGTGCACATAATCACATCCGTCAACCAGAACTATATCAAAGATAAATACCAAAAGTCCTATGGTAAAAGTCCGCGGCTGAGAATATAATGCAAGAACAAAAAAGAAGGAATGATAGCTCAAGGATCGATCATTCCCAAAGCCTAGATTGAGCTGAGGTCGTGATGCAGATTCCTGCCGACTTTCGATTCTGCATTGCATGCTGAGTTGAAGCAGAATGAGGTCTGGATGTCGTTACTTCCCCGTTCCCCTATGCAAGAACAAGCTGTACCTAGCCTCACAGCCAGCCCTTCAGGGATTCTCATCCATTTCTGACAACCGACAGAAGTTATAGACCCCTGACGTGCTCCATGCCCAAACTGACGGTCCTTCAACACCTACCCCCAAACCGGTCTGGCAATCTTTCTCGAAGGAATCGGCGGTTTAAGCATGTTATTAACTCCTGATACCGCTTTCGGGCGAGTGTCGGAAGTCCCCCCATGATCCTTTATTGGTCAGATGAATGATATACTGGGAAGCCTTGACCCGGTGATACAATCACGATACACCTCCATCAAATGAAGACCTTGGCAGACCCGTCCGTAGGGTACAGATTGTACATACGCTACCTTACTCGTCCTCCGTTAGGAGTACCTTAAGACTTTCCAGGACGTTCGAGCGAAGGCTCTGACACCGACGCCGTGCCGAAGGCAGACCGGTAATCAACGTTATTTCTTTGTCAAGCATCTTTTTCGCTATTCTTTTACAACAAATTCTCGACACGCTCCATAATGCTCTACATGAAAGAAAACATCCGATGGGACCTGTCACTAGCACTGCTTTTGAAAGAACGCACCACACTTTCGTGACCGCTAGGAAAGTACAAATCAGGGCGTAATTCCAACAACAAACCGCTCATAACGAGGTGTCTCCGGGCCCCAGACACTATGCCTCTAACATATGAGGCGTTTGGATAAATTTCCGCTTCAGATAGTTTGGATCGGCTTCGAATCTTGGTCTGATCAGCCATATGACCCTAGTGCAATTCAATCGAAGCCCGGGTAAAAGAGTGAGGGGAGGAAAGAGGATGAACTGATAGTATCAATTTGCAATTTTCTCGTGCTTTACCGACTTTCTATAGTAAAGCTCGGGGAAGGTTCTGCTTCCAAATACCAGCTAAATACTCGCCGCAACGGACTTCTACTTAATGTCTGAGCTTTAGCCCCTCTGCATTTACGTAGAAATTGGTCTTTGCAAACATAGGCAATTCCGTCTCGTGCAAAGTAAACCCAGCGCCATGGGGATATCTGTTCTTGTTTAGTTCATGCCCGGGAGAGCTAGGGATACATTCCATCGCCTGCAAGGCCATCTCTTACGGCTTGTTCTTATTGGGGGTAAAATTTCAACGTGTGTTAACTACCTGTATATATATATATGTATATCTGCCATGCACGAAGACTCTCAAGTTGATAATCATTAGCACAGTGACAGACCGAAAGAAAGAAAGATGTGCAAATACTCCTTTAGCCGACGCTGTGAGAGTTTTATGGTAAAACCGATACTGACATTGAATAAAGGTTGATAGCAAAGGTTTTTGTCAAGTCGAACAAAGGTAGACAATGACGTCTTCGTAGAGTCGAAGAGATGGTGCACGGTCACCGACCTCGCTTCCCTCGAACGCATAGATACGAGTGTAGACAAGGCTGGAAACTCCATGTAGAAACTTGCAAGACAGTGCAGGTACATTTTACAGTCTTAATCTATTGATCATTTTACTCGCTATGTATGATTATGCAAATCAAAAGTACTATTTGATGCCAGGACGCCCCCAATGCAGTGGGATAATATGTATATGTATGCGTATGCCAACCTGGCTCACTCCGCTCCAATCCATACTGCACAAGTACCACCTCTTCAGCTACCGCCGACCTTCGGCCATCAGAAAACTGACATAGATATCCAGATTGCCACAACATATGCACGCTTTTACTCATCGCTCCTCTCAACCATCTTCTCCCTCTCCCTACAAACCACGCACCCTTGTCCCACAGCACTCTTGATAACGTGCGCATGCGCGACCTTCGCACCCACACTCCTACCCCAAATACCACTTCCATCCGCAGCATCGCTCACAAGTCTTGCTTGTAGTGTAGCCGCCATGCTCGCACTAGCGCTCGTCTTAGGCAGCAGGCACGACAGATGGAAGACGTGGCCGCACGCAAAGCCCACGAGTGTGTCTCTGCTCTTCGGCAGAGGCTCGCCATGTGTGATGTTCTCTTCTTCAGGGGTAGCCAACGTAAATGGATTGTGGCAGCCTGTGCAGCGGCCGGGTGGCGCTTCGCCTTTCGGATCTGCGGGGGGAGGCGGATCGGTTTGCAGGCCGGCCTGGGTGGTGTTTGTTGTTGTCGTGTTGTCTTCTGCTGTGACTTTGGCCGCGGTGAGAGGATCCACGCCTTTCGGTCTGATTTCGAGTTCCTTTTTAGCTGTGGTCTTGCCAGCGGGTACATCCAAATCATCGTCGCAATGCATAACCTCAAATTTGACACCGCGTTTCTGACCCGCACGTAGCATGTCCATGCCACTTGAGACTTCACCTCGCAGTACTCTTGCTACGCCTTCCGAGATCGAGTGCTGGATCTCGTACTCCCTGACCATACGCCCAATTCCATCTCTCAGACCCTCGATCTCTAGGCCCTCGGGGATGCGTTTCACGAGCTGGATGGGATCAATTGCTGTACCGACTTCTTCGAGCAGTCCACGGATGAACTGGGGTTTGTCCATGGAGTAGTTTAGAAGGTCGTTCCAGAGATCGGGGTCGTCTTGTTCTTTGGCAAAAGAGATGGCGAAGCTGACATCGGCGAGTTTCTCGATGATGAGATATAAAGCTCGCTTCGTTTGACCGGATTTGGAGAGAACATGACTGCGATACGTATTAGAGGTAGTTGTGATGCAACATGGGAATCGGTGACTTACACAAGTTCCGGTATATAGTCGTTCTTTTCGCAGATAGCAGTTGCCTTCCCAAGGTCAAGTATTTGTGACTTTTTGAGGTAGTCCATCAGTAAATCTCGGTCATATTCCGCAAATAACTCAACCATTAGGTCCGTGAACTCCTCCGCCACTATTTTGCCATCAGCGGCAAGACGATCTGCAGCTACGCGTTCTTTGGCCGTGCTAGCAGTGCGTTCGTGATTTTGAGGGCTCCAGAGCGATCGGAGATAGAAGAATAGGAAAGGGCGGAAAGAATTTCCTCTCTCTTCCAACTGTTCAACGATTTCACTTGCGGGAACCGTGCCGCGGCAGCCTTCATCGACAAGAACATTGATAGCTTCTGCCGAAGCTTCTTCAAGCTCAGCCAAGGGAGCTGATTCCATTTGTTCTTTTGAGACTCGGAGTAGGATGAAACCTGGGATATCATCTCGCACAGCATCCATAAGGTGGAAATCTTGGATGAGGGCCATGGCAGAGTCGGCATTCTGTAGCTGAATATAGCAGCGCAATGCATCTCTTTGATGACCACCAGCAAGATATAGCTTGGCAAGTGCATCTTGCAGAATCCGCCAATCTCGGCCTTGTTCATTCCCTTCCACCGAGTCTTCCATAACGTCGCCGGCGGACAGCTTGCTCTTGATCGCTTCGATGACACTATCGATGTCGAAGAGATCTGGGTCCCAAGCCTCCAGAAGGTGCTTGAATCGTATCCGATCGTGGATGATGTAGTGACCGAGGACAACTTCATACACCAATGATGGCAATGGCGGAGTCATCTGTTTCTTGGGAATTTGTGATGCAATCTCGTTGAAGTGGTTTGACTGAGCGAATTTCCAGACCCAGTGTTCCCATCTTGCTGATGTGCCCAGCACACGACCAGCGATTTTTCCGGCTTGCTTCCAGTCGCCAGCAGTCACTAGCTGTTGTACCCAGAGGTCCCCGATGCGTCTCTTGTCCTTTTCAACCGCAGAGTTGTGATTTGACCGGTTAGCCGATATGGTAGTTTGAGACGCGCTGTCATCCCCAAAGAATTCTTGCAGACTTCCTTGCTTCTTCGAAGGTGTACTGGTCGGTGATGATGATTCAAGGGCCAGCTGCGAATTGGATGTGATGATCTCCGGATGATCGTCCAAAAGTTGCCAGGCGTCTTTGTAATTCTCGTGCTCCAACTCCCAGTTGAAATGATCTGTTAGATCCCGTTTGATGGCTAGCACACAATCGTAGGGGCTTTGGATGAAAACCTTCAGTCCAGCCGTAGCTGCGTTGGGATGGAGTTGCAGGTGTCGTTTTCCCGGTATCGATGTCGAAGTGGTACTAACACTCGCATCGCCACTACTAGGCATGCTGATCACACTTGCGCCAGAGCTGAATATCCGCGCAGCACTTACACCGGCATCCCACAAACCGCCTCCTATTGCCTCCAGCGCGCTTCTTTGGGCAGGCGTCATGGCTTTTGGATGTGGAACATACAGTGTACTGAGATGGTAATCAGCAGCGGATAGACTCTCGTATCTGCTCACTGTCAACGAATCTACTTCCACCTCATCGGATGTAGCAGCATCGATGAGCTTTAGCTCGGGCGAGAGCCCATTCGTACGTCGGTGCATTCCGCGCCGAGGTGTGGTTTCGTTTGGTGAGATCGGATTGTCGTCGTCATCGCGCGTTCGATATGCAAGTACAAGAAGTAAAGAGGGGGTATAAAGCGAAATGCCAGAAACAATACAATCATCGAATCGAAGGCTTGGGTATGTTAGCGGAGACCAGTATCGGAACGTTCCTGATCGAAGACTCACAAATGAATAATTTCGGCGCTGCCAACCGATCTCTCGCCAATGTCTTTCCCAACACCGGGCCCACCGTGATTAATGTGAACAACCCAGGCTGCATCTCCCCATCCGATCACCAGCTTCTCGATTTTGGTACTCTTCTTCTTAGAGCTATGTGTCTCAGAAATCCCGCGTTTGACATGGGCTCCATGTGGACCATGCGCACCATGTATGGGCGTATTTGCTCTCTGATGTGGTAAAGTTGGATCGGCCTTTTCCGCAGCTTGACCGCCATTTTGGTTGATCAGTGTATCCTCATCCGACTCAAGTGATCGATCATCAACCCACTCGAGGCGGGCTTTCCATACGCCTGCCATGTCTTCCCAGATACGGCGATTGGGTTTGTCGATGAATCCAATCCTCTTCCATGCATACTCGGAATCGGCGCTCTCCAGTTTGACATTGCTGCGCATGATGCGAATGCCATGCTCATTGACCCAAGCCACGTATTTCCCTGACAGTGACCACTTGATGACACTGATGCTTCCTTCTCCCGAGTGCAGGATGACGTCCCTGCCAGTGTTTCCGCCCAAGCCAATTGCTCCAAGCCACCCTTGGGCTGCCGCCGCTGCATGACTCGTATTTGCATTGGAGCGCACACCAGCCTGGCCTCCAGTGGTAAGTATGAGCTCTCCAGCTAATCCTCCGGAAAGATATGACCGATCTGATTTGTACTCTGGGGATAAAGCTACAGCCTGTACTGGTCGGCCAAAGTTTCGCAGTGTGACATCTTTCGGGTCTACTAAAGAGGAAACGCAAACGTGCCCATCTATTGACGATGTTGCAATGTATATCTGGTTTGATGGGATTGCCGGGATCGGTGGTTGACGGGGGGTTCGAGATGAAGATGTGTGGCCTGCCGGTGTCGTTGGCTGTCTTGATGAGGTCTCGGGTTGCTCTGAGGCTCTAGACGGCGAGCCAGTAGGGATTGTAGGCAGTGGTGGTGGGAATGGCGACACAGATACGGAAGTCACAGAGGCGGAGGGATGCGCATTGTAGTTTCGCAACGGTTGGAAAGCCGGTACAGTCAGAACGTGCTGCTCAAGTCAGCGCTTGAGCCCGAGAAACAAGAGAAGAGGCTGTGAGGACTACTTACTATATTGCCATTATGTGTGCCTACAATCTAGCTAAGGTTTAGTATATGCTCCACGATGGACAGCAGCTCGAAAAGCCTGGGGACATGTCGTACCATTTTGTCCCCCGCAACCATGAAAGTGCTCGTCGCGTCGCCATTGCGATACACGGGACCGAGACTGCTCGTCAGGCGTGTGTATTTGAGCTTTGGCTCCTCGTCGGCATCGTCGTCTTCATCCTCGTCGTCATCGGCATCGTCATCGTCATCGTCTTCTTCATCCGACTCCTGCTCGGGCTCCTGCTCGATTCCCTCCTTGCCATTGCTCGTGGCGCGCTGCTGTTGGGCCTCGTCGCGTGCGGCCGCGCTCAATTCGTCTTCGCTCGATTTCGCAGCCATGCTGGATACATGGGCTGCGGTGCGTGTAGAAGGCGCCGGCGACGCTGCGGGAGGCGGAGGTGACGATGCTAGAGCTTGGTGTTGAGCATCTGGGGATCTAGAGAGCTGTGAGCTGTGACGTCCAGGATCCCCCACCCGTGCCAAGCGTTGTGAGGGCGTGCACTAATAAGTTTCCTTCACAACTTCACTCTCTTCCCTTTGTATACCCACCAGCACAATGCTAATAGCCAATTCCTCCTGGCGATGACTATTTTGCGTCTGAATGCACTGAACTGCTTAACACGGGGCGTTGTCCCTGCTGCACGACGCGCTTCTGCCCTCCGAATCTCCGGTCCAGCACCATGGCACCACACTCCCTCCACCAAGTGGCTTTCTTCGACTACAATCGCATACAAGAAGATCGATTTCACTCAGAAGCATGACAATAATAAGGTGCAGAAACAAGACCAGAAGCAAGAGCAGGAATTGGAGGCGGCCTCGACAGATGTGGCTCAGACTTCAGAACGGAAGGGTCCCAGAAAGAACGCGGGCAAAACCTCGCTTCGGAGGGTAGCTGTTGAAGCTCAGACTCAGAGGTCGCGGGATTTCGTGAAGGGGAGAGGAAGCAAACGATTCGTGGATCCCCATGCAGAGACAAAGGTAAGTGTATATGGATGCTGCCATCACTGCGTATAAGCTGCTGACCGCCGGACAGAACGTCACTGCATACTGCGCCGCCGAGACATACAACATTTCCACCGCTGCCCGGCTAGTCAAGGCTGAAGGTTATGAACTCGACCCTTTCCAGACTGGATTATACCCCCAGGTTGTTCATGTGCGGACCACCGAGAGGCCATCCGAGGTCAAGGATTTCCAGCAAGGAGACATATTTATCTTCCCCTCCGGAACTGTGGTCGCGTGGAACGTTCGCGAAAGAGAGGCTCTGAATCTGGTGAATCGCGTGTTACCAGCTGCTGCAGAGGGACTACATCTAGAGCTCCTGGAAACCGAGGACCTGGACTATCTGGAAGACACCACCCGAGAAAGCAGCGAGATTATTGGCGATACCATCATTCTCGGAACCAAAGCTGAATCTGAGGGTGCCGAAGTTGTTAAGGAAACCAAACCAGATGAACCGGAGCAGAGTCGGGAAGTTGATACGGTTCTTGCCAAGATTGCCTTCTCCTCGGGGCTAGCTCGGTCCACTAAGCTCGCAGTGTTAGAAAGCCAGCTCAGCGCATACCAACATTCCACCCGACAGATTCCGGCAATGTTGATAAATGGAGAGAACGCAGCACTAGGGAGGAAAACTCTTCCTTTCACCCGATCATTTATCCTAAAGAAAACAGGGGAGCTGCTGAGCATCCGCGCTCAATTGAACCTCTACTCCGAGCTCACCGATTCCCTGCCAGATATCTTCTGGGATAGCCGACACGAGCTCGGGCTCGCGGAGTACTACGATCAAGTCGGCCGCGCCCTAGATGTCGGGGTCCGCATCAAGCTCCTGAACGAGAAGATTGGTTTCGCTCAAGAGATTGCAAGCGTGCTCCGAGAATCTCTCAGCGAGAAGCACGGTCTGCGACTAGAATGGGCCATCATCGCGCTCATCGCAGTCGAAGTTGTGCTGGAATTCTACCGTCACTGGAAGGACTCTGTGGAACGCGAGGACTCTAACAGTACCGAGCAGTTGCTTAGAAGATATCTAGAGAAGGTCAGAGAGGTCAAATAGCGTATAGAAGGTTCTGGATACCCCGCTCAATCAACGATTGTTGCTTTTTTAGATTCCAATGTCATCTCTTCTCGTCTCTCGTCTTCTTCTGTTGTTCGTGTCTCATACTTGGTCCTTTGACATTGTGCCAGATGCTCTATCCTCCCTCGGCAGACATGCGGAAAATATATATTCAACGTCTCGTCGACCTGTCGATAAAAATGATGCGTTCGAATCGGTTGGACTTTGCCTCCCCTGCCTTGTATGCAGGTCGCTGTTAACGATCCGGAATGTTAAGAGGATGAAATTCATCCTCAACACCTTGCTCGCATGGATTTGGTATTAGAGAGAATGTTGTTATTCGTGCTCAGACATATCGTCCCAAGAGGCGAGCAGTCCCGCCCAAATGTAAGTACATTCCATGAAAATGTCAAATATAACCCTGGAAGATACAATCTCCATTGCCAAACCTAAAATATCACCTTCAGACAAAGCTGATGCTCACCAGGGTTATCAACCTTTGTCAGAAAACCAGACATGATCTCTTTCTCTTCATCGCCCCAGGAACCAAAGGTCGGCATGCCTGCAGAACGTAAGCCAGTGCAGCCGAGTCCAAAGACTGTGGTACTACAACCCAGCACTCCTCGTAGCTCAAGCCGATTAAGCAAGGAGCTCAAGATCGCACACTGTAACCTAAATCAGCAACATTCACATGCACGTCGTCGCCGTCATGCAACGCCCCTGAGCTTGGATGGCGAAGACGAAGTATCCTCGCCAACAGCATCAAAACAGGAGAACGAGCCGTGCATGAAGAAAGAAGAGGCCGGTACACAACGTCAAACACCTTCCACCCCAACGCCCAAAAAAGGTTCCCAGGCTCAAGGTTTGAGCAAGCAAGAGATGGCGCCAAGGAAGAAAGCGTTATCAAAGGTGTTTCCAAGGAAGTATACATACTCCAAATTAAATGCGTCCCCAAACTAGGACAGCATTTCTGTAGGTAAAGTTGAGATATTGATTGAGAGGTAGAGGGCCGAAGTGAGATGGCGGTTCGTCAAGTGCCCATCAAGAGCAGGCAGCTTGGCAGAAAAACGTTTAGGAAAAGAAATTTGATCAGTTAATTAATGCAGGTATTTCATTCATCTGGCCTAAGATTAGGGACTGGCGCATTGCTTCCTGTTTGTAGCATTCATATATTTGTCAATCATTTATTTAACAAAAATGTGGCCCGAGTATGGTGGGAAAGGAGGCATGTCTCGTAAGGCGCAGTGACTAAGTAAGCAAGCCCCAGCAAAAAGATGGATCAAAAAAGAATGAATCTTGTCCCCTGCCAGACTCGAACTGGCGGCCTTGGGATTCCTACTGTAACAGCAGTCATAGTGTGGTAGCTATGAGACCCACGTGATAACCAACTACACCAAGGAGACGATAAAGCTAATGTTGCTTTGTTGTATGGTAATTTTAACAATTAAGATTATGATATACTGGGCAAGAGGCGAGGGAACAAGATGGCTGAAGCTAGGTTCGTGTGATGGAACGGTCGAGCATCATGAATTTAATGCGTGGGGCGGGGCGGCAGGGCGGGGTAGTCAACTCATTATTTCATAGTGGACGCTATGACGGAGTGGACAGGGGCTAACAATCGCATTGCATCTACTGTGTATGTATGATCCGGCGGTCAACATTTGCAGTGATTTCGGGAGTGACGCCTGATTGGCTCATGAAAGTTTACGGATTGCATTCCACAATGTTTTGAGTGTCGCGCAGCTCGTCGGCGAACAAATTACGCAGCACAGTGGGTAAGTTGGTTCGGGATTTTGGCGCTCGTGGTGGTGCAGTCAGGGGTGGCCATATCATATCGTACATAGCAGCCAGGGCAGTGGGCGACATGTCAGACGTTTCGAGGACCGCAGGGAGAAGATTGAAAACTTCAGATGCAGTCCCCAGTATTAACTATACATGTACATGTACACCGAGAAAGACAGGATAGCAGCAACAGCAGCCCGTAGATGTTTTTCGACGCCCAGTGCTATGCAATGCCCGAAACGCCCGGCCGACGATAATTTCAATGAGCACCACGGCTGCTTGTTAAACATCACGCATCATACAAGAAATAAACTCATCCGATCCTCACGAGAACGCCAATTCATGCAGTAGTATTACCCGAGTTCCTCCCAATTGCATTTCTTCACGGCCCAAGCCTCTGCCCTACATCGGGACTCTTGGGTCCGGGCCCTACTGAGCTGCTAGGCAGAACGCCGTAGCGACCGTATGTCTTCTGGTCTACGGAAACGTAATGTGGGAGACGGCCTAGGAGGTTTAGTTTGGTTTCGACCCAGCGGAGGATCTTCTCGTGCGGGACGAGGAATTTGATGTAGCCGGACGCCCCTAGATGTTTATTAGAAGTTGTATGTGGAATGTAAACAAGTGTTTATTTACAAAGGTATCCAATTCCGGCACCGCATAGATGCCCGATCAGGCTCACGTTGGGGACGAGGAAGCTTGTTACGAGGACGAGTATTAGGGGCGTTGTCCAGGTCGGGATTTTATAAGGTCCAATGCTATGAAACGTTAACCAAGGCAATACACCCTCGTTGCGGAGGAAACGTACCTGAAGTTCGGATTCGTTTTATGTGTCTTCGATGCTTCCGAAGACAGTAGTAGAAACACCCATACGCTAACAGCAGTTAGCATGTATCCATTGTCCTTCGGAACCCTTCTCCTACCTCGCGCCCATGACGACCGTATTACTCCTAAACACATACTTCTCCAACAGTACGAAGATGCCACCTGGTAATGTTCCAAAAGCTACCATTATGTCAGTCCCTAACGATCCTGTAGGTCCATCGAGTATGCCTTACGTCCTGTGAATAATGCTAACGTGACTAATGTGCCAAACTCGGATTCGAAGCGCTCGAGGAGTGGTGTGAGGGCGATGATGTTGAAGATGAGATGGAGGAAGTTGAGATGCATCAGGGGGAATGCGTTTAGACGGTGCACTGCGGAAAGATAGTGTGTTAGCATTGTGATCGCAGTTTGTAGGTTTCCATAACAAAAACACAACAAGTTGTGCCCCAAACCCTTGTCTACCCGTGCCCCAAACCTGAAGGCTGCTCCGCTCCCTCGAGTCCTCGTTCGGCTTCGCAGGGAACAACGTCCACACCCTCTTCAACCTGCACAAACATCCACCTCTTTATAGTATCCTCTCCCTAATCCCGCCATCCGAAAGAAAAACCACATACTTTGTGTAAAGTCCATCTTAGCCGGTTCCAAACTCGCCCATTCCCTCAACCACGGCAGGGGAATCGCCGCAACCCATAGCGCTACACAGATGCAAAGTATCAGGCGCGTACATAGCGGAAGGCGCAAGACATAAGAGCGTAACCGGAGCGGATTCAGCTGTGGAAAGGAGGGCATGGCGACGTCGATGCGGAGGTTGTAATTGTGTGTCTTAAGGCGCGCGACTTTTCGCGATCTGTATGTAGATCAGACCAGCGGGCACGGAGGTCTGACGGCAGGGCTAGGCGCTAGGGGCCGGCGGCGATCTTCTCCGACCAACAAGTGCAGAGCCGCAACACCACAAACGTGTCGTGTGGAGGAGTCTGGGCATTATGGCTCTGATATGTGAGTTTCTTCCTCCTTCCAATTGTATTACAGCTCAAGAGAAAGTTAATGTGAAAACTAGCTACACTATTGGCGCTGCGGAAAGATGCCCGCCTCCTCAAGATACCCCCCTACCTGTCCGCGCTATGCATCATAGTCGGCGTCGTCTGGCTACTAGTCCTCCCACTGCAAGAGTACTCGCGGAATACATATGTGTCTGAAAATGCGTTGCTTCCGGGGCAGGTGCATACGTACTTTACGGGCAGCGAGCACAACATCTTCAGAGCTTATCGACATGAGGTTGCATCACTTGGAGACAGAACCACGCAAGAGTAAGACATGTTGCTCCAATTGAGGATGGAAATGAATGCTAATGGGGTTAATAGACGCAACCAAAGACTCGGCGACATTCTCCGCTCCTCAAACCTCAAAGTTGCGACCCAAAAGTACTCGTACGCAACATCTGGCCGCAACATCTCCGATGAAAACGTCTATGCCATCTTGCAGGGTCCCCGCGCCGACGCCACAGAAGCCATCGTCCTGATCGCAGCGTGGAGGAACATGGACAACGAGATAAACCACTCCGGCGTCGCCCTCGTTCTAACTCTCGCACGATACTTTAAGAGATGGAGTCTCTGGTCCAAGGACATCATAATCCTCATCTCAGGAGATAGCACATCCGGACCCCAGGCATGGGTCGACGCATACCACAACTCGCACAACCCCGAGACCATCGAAAGTCTGTCGATCAAGAGTGGAGCGCTGCAAGGTGCTATTGCCATCGACTACCCTGCTGGGCCATGGGGCCATCGATACGACAAACTGCATATCGTGTACGACGGCGTAAACGGGCAGCTAGCCAACCTTGATCTCTTCAATACCGCTGTCTCTGTTGCATCGGGCCAGATGGGCATTGGGTGTACCCTCCAGCGCATGTGGAAGCACGACGACTCGTACAAAGAGCGTCTGCAGACCATGCTCAGGGGCATGATCTCGCAAGGTGTTGGTCACGCTTCAGGTCCGCATAGCTCCTTCATTCCATACCATGTCGATGCTATTACGCTGCAGACCGTGGGTGATGGCTGGCACGATGAGATGAGCCTGGGACGGACAGTGGAGAGCTTGTTCCGCAGTCTGAACAACTTGCTCGAACATCTGCATCAGAGTTTCTTCTTCTACCTCCTCCTCCACGCGAACCGCTTCGTCAGTATCGGGACATATCTCCCCAGCGCCATGCTCATCGCGGTGAACTTCAGTATCACATCGATCGCACTTTGGGTAGCCAGTGGCCGCGCAGGCAAGATCCCGAATCCCGCATCCACTGTGCCTCCAGCCACTCCAGGCGAGAAATCAACATCAAGTATCACGACTAAGACGCCCATGACTGTCGCCAAAAAAGACGGCATGATAGCACTCATACCCACCGCGCTCCTTCAAACGAACGAACGCGCACTCTTCCTGCCTCTCGCATTCGTGCTAGCGACGCACTTCCTCGGTCTCCTCCCACTCTACATATTCAACAACACACACTCATCCTACCTCGATCTGACATTCACCATCGTTGCACTCCTGTCCACCCTCCTCCCACACCTCACAGCCTTCTCACTGAAAAGATTCTCCCGCCCCACCGAGCAAGAAACAATACTCATCCAATGTTTCTCGCTCCTCCTTCTGGGTATGTTCCTCGCCGCACTAGCCACGCTCAACTTCTCCCTATCCGTACTCATTGGGATTGCCACGTCGCCTCTGACGTTCATCCGGTCGACGAAGAATAAACCGGTCAGTGGGGCGTTGAGTTTGCTGCTCGCGGTGCTGAACCCCATGGTCATAATAAGGGGTGCGACGTTCTACTTCGGGCAGGATATCATGAGTGTCTTAGTGAAAGCGGCTGAGGGATGGCATGTTTGGGGACTGTGGACGCAGGTTGTTGTTTGGCTTGTCTGGTGGCCGGCGTGGTTTGCGGGCAGTGTTGTCGTTTCGGGAGGTCTGTTTGCTTGAAGCGTGTAACATCTCGTGGACTGGGTTCCCAGGTGGGGTGTGAAAGGGAGCCGGGTAGTAATAGCATACATGTACTTGGGGTGCCTGCCAGAGATTAATTGGCATGTGTTATATACCAAACTAGCATAGACGATATCACAGTAGACTATGTCACGATACTGAGTGACTTCCTGCGTTGAAGTTCTGATGCCGTTTAGCTGACATTGCTGGATCTATGATTACACCCGTCATGCTTGAACCGCCTGCACCTCACCTCTGGAACCCCAAGCGACGCAGGCTCGGAGCGACCAGGGCTGGCCCATGGTCATCTTTCAGAAAAGTCGTCCGTTCTCTTTACAGAAAACCAGAAGCCTAGGCAGCCCACACATCCTTTCCAACACCCTCAATCCAGTTGCCAAGCTGGTTCACGCTGGAATCCCACTCCCTCAATCTGCCCCTCATGCTCTCGATCTGCTTCATGTCCAACACCTTAGGTTGCACCCAGTTGATCCTTGCAATCTCCGCTACCTGATCGATCGTACCCCTCAACAGACCCAAACTCAGCGCCTTCATGATCAAGTGCTCGATCTCGTTCGACTGCACCTTCGTTTCCTCGGAAATGGTGGCGAACGTCATAGCGCGGTCGTGCGGTGGCCGGCGAAACACGGTCTCTGTGAGTGCGGAGAGTGAGATCTTCTGGTAGAGGAAAGTTTGGTGTTCCTTGAGTAGTGGGACCTTGGAGATGTTGCCTGCGAGCACATCGTACGCTCTCAGGTCGCCGCGGTTGAATGCGAAGAGAAGATCACGTAGCCAGGAGTGTGGAGTCTTGTCGAGCGAGTCGAGGATAGGATGTAGCAGGAGCTCGCCGAAGTTGTAGATGGAGTCGGAGACGAGAGCGGCGATGCTGAGATCGTATGCGCGGGATTGGCGCTCGCGGAGGTCGAGGTCGGCGAGGTCGATGCAGGCGAGGAACAGCAGAGCATTTTTGTAGTAGGCAGCGAACTCGTGCTTGGCCTATAAAGAATCAGTTTCAGGCACTCAATCGAAAGCCATGTGGATGTGAACCTTGTAGTACTCGGCGTTGGCCCGGTAGAACGACGCATGCACAACCGTCTCCACCGAGTCAAAGCCCTCCAGTATCTGCTCACACTGATCCAGCTGCTTCCGTGCCTCCTCGAACTCCCCTAACCGCAGCTGCATAGTTGCAACGGCGACTGTGGCGTAGACATATGCGTCTTGTGAGGCGGGTTTGTTGACGCTCTTTGCGAGGGCTGTGACGAAGGCGAGGCGCTCATCATCATCTGCTTGGATTAGCCAATGTCCATTATACCTAGAATGAATTCTATGCCGTACCTTTGTACTGTGTGGCGGCATTCAGACCCAGAGTCACAAGCTTGAGCTGATTGATCTTGTTGGCGAAGCTCTTGATGAAGGTCTCGAAGAGCGGTATCCGCTGCTTGGCGCTCTCTGGGTGGTCAAAGTACTCGACCAGCTTATCCGTCAGCTCGTGCCATAGTTTCCGCTCCCAGAAGTCCTCGAAATCGATGAAGTAGTTTTGCAGCTCCTCCGGTGCCTGGTCGCGCTGGTCGCCGAGGAGGTTCGGAATCGTGTCTGTGTCCATGGCCATGATCGCGGTTAGATGTTATAGTATTCAAGAGATCAAGACACGAGAGTTTGTGTGTGGGAGAGGCGATGAGAGAAGGTTAGCGATTGGGTGTGGTCTGGTGTTGAAGCAATTCGCGGGTTGGTGATGCGGGATGTTTCCATGAGCGCAAGAGCTCCGGCAGATCCTCGGCCTTGGCTACTCCGACGTCCGTCCCGCTCAAGCTTCACGTCGTCGTCCCCATGCACCCCCTCAGAAGCCATTGAACGCCCCAAACATGGCCGCAACCCGTCATTGTGCTCGCTCTGGAGCGGCATTGACGGCCCAATTGCGCCCTTCCACGCGCACATCGTCTCCTCTATCATCAATTTGCCAACGGAACATCAACTCGGATGTGCGCATCACCAGGACCGGCAAGCCCATCCTGACCGTGGCGGGTGGCAGGTAAGTGAAGGGCATCCTGGCCATGTTGAATCTGTTGCTGACTTTAGTGAAGATCCTCTCTTGGAGGTACATCTATTATCCAGACTACCCAATCACAACGTCCCGCTCACACTCGATCACAGGTTACACCGCGACCGTCTTTGGAGCCACTGGATTCCTAGGAAGATACATTGTCAATCGACTAGGTACACGATTTAACTTTGAAAAGAAGGGACGGGGCTAACGATCGATATGATAGCTCGGTCAGGATGCACCGTCGTCATTCCCTTTCGTGATGACATGGCCAAGCGACACTTGAAAGTCACGGGAGATTTGGGTAGAGTCGTGTTTTTGGTATGGCACAGCGCGAGAAATGCAGCATGTCGTAATGCTGATTTGACTAGGAAATGGACCTCCGCAACACAGCGTCGATTGAGGAGAGCGTACGACACTCTGACATCGTATACAACTTGATCGGACGGGACTACCCTACCAAAAACTTCTCTCTCTCAGACGTCCACGTGGAAGGAACCGAGCGTATCGTCGAAGCCGTCGCAAAGTACGATATTGACCGTTACGTCCATGTCTCCTCTCACAGTGCTACCCTCGACTCTCCCTCAGAATTCTACCGAACTAAGGCCCAGGGAGAGAAGATTGCACGGGATATATATCCCGAAACCACGATTGTCCGCCCAGCCCCCATGTTCGGTTTCGAAGACCGCCTCATGAACAAGCTTGCCTATCCCAGCAATATCATTACTTCCAACTGGATGCAAGAGCGATTTTGGCCTGTGCATGCTATTGATGTTGGTATGGCGCTCGAGAAGATGCTCCATGATGACACCACCGCGGCACAGACCTACGAACTCTACGGCCCGACCGAGTATTCGATGGCTGAAATCAATGAGCTTGTAGACAAGGAAATCATGAAGCAAAAGCGCAACATCAACATTCCCAAGAGACTTATGCTACCTATCTTGAATATTCTGAACAAGGTTCTCTGGTGGCCCGTTGGATCACCCCAAGAAGTGGAACGGGAGTTCCTCGACCAAGTGTTTGATCCCCATGCCAAGTCATTCAAGGATCTAGGCATCGAACCCGTGGAGCTGAAGGCCCTGACATATGAGTATCTCGTAAGTTTACCATTCTCGTGTCTGGGGAGTGTTACTGACAACCGGTGACAGAAAGGATACCGGTCCGAGGCATACTATGATCTGCCTCCGATGACAGAAAAGGAAAAGAGGGAGGAGAAGAAGTACCTGCACGTCATTGATGATCAGTAGATGGGTAGCTGATGTGATTCCCAAGGGAAGTGGAACTGTACATATTTTGATCGCCGAATTCTAGGTTTTGCGAGGATCTTAGAAGAGTCCCATATCGAGATCTCGATCTGACAATCCATGGCCACTGCTGGTCTCGTGTGAGTGAAGTAACAATACAAAACCGTCTGCACAGGTGAAGTTGAAGATGAAGAGACGACACCAACGATACTAGAGTAGATTGGGGTTGTGCCTTGACGTTATTATGTATCTCTCACCTTCTCAATTCACTTTCCCTCTCCATTGCCCCCTTTAACTTCGACATCAATCATTCAGGTCAGTGTCGGCATTTGCAGAGAAAGCGGTCGAGAGTGAGTATCCCAAAGGTTCTGGCTATGTCTGATATCAAAAGACTGACCCCTAAAACAGACGCGACTATCTGAGGGCATTTACATCCACAGATAAGGGCACATAATTTTGTTTTAATCACTATCTTACTTCCAGCTCTGATGACCTGTAAAGGGCTTGAAGCATATTTCTCGAAACTAATTATTCTCCCCACACATCGCTAGCGCAAACCTATACCTTTAGGGAAGACTCGTCGACACTGTCTTCCAAAATGCTGTCATGACCACCTACATCAAGTCAGGACTCACGACAAATGTTTCGTCTTCTCTTGAACACATCCAAATAGTCTACAAGCGAACCACATCTGGCTCGCCGGCACAAAATCTGATAGTCGGGAAATTGTCTTGTAGGTGCTTCCATTCTCTACCTATCAAGCATTGTTTATGGGTTGCACTCAATGATATTTCTGAGCTAGGGACAGACAACCTCAAAATACCAAACCCTTCGTTGGATCAATGATAGTAGAACCAACCAACGTTTCTCTGCCGGTACCACCTCTTCCTCACATTTTGTAGAACATCTAGATATTTAAGACACTAACACGAGGTCAAACTAGTCTCCGAGATCTTATCGACTTTACACTGCGCCCCTGTATCCGCTGGAAGCGTTCCCTACTTGAACATTACTGATAACACTGGTTCGTGGTTCTCGTGTGGTAGTATTCTTCTACAAAGCAATAACGTCCAAGAGTACATGTGTAAGAAAGGTGCTTGGATCATTGAATAGACCGACGAGGAGCTGACGTAGATGTGTGAAGAGGAAATGCACGTGGTGTCATTTCGGAGACTCTTGGAACACGTGCATCTAGCGTCTCAGGTGCTAACGTCATAACCCCTCACAAACAATCTATCCACGTAACGTCCATCACTTAGATTTCAGGTCCCAACACTGACGAGTAGAGACTACAGAGATTCACTCTCTTTGCAATCTCTATCAAAGAAGTCTTCAAGGAGGTAAGTAAACGATCCGCGTCCGTCTTTACATACCAAGTGTACTAACACGTGCTGGCGCTTGCTGCACACATCCGTGGGCATCGCCAACACCATCAAACAAAATCAGACAACATGGGATTCTCAACAGACGAGATCGGAGAGGAAATCCATCGCCTCTTCGACCCAGCCGACGACCCCAGCAGATGGCGTATTCCGCTTTCCGATTTAGTGGTCTACAACGAGGAGAAAGGGGTCTCGCAACTTCGGATCCAGACCAGAAAGGTCCCCCAACCAAGATTGGATGAACGCTCAATGGTCGTGTACATTGACGGAGCGTGCCGTGATAACGGAAGGTCCAACGCTCGCGCATCTTACGGGGTGTATTTTGGCACGGGCTCACCACACAATGCCAACGGAATTGTTCCCAACTCTGTACCACAAACCAGCACGCGCGCCGAAATCGAGGCGCTTGCAAAGGCCATTGACATCATCTTCAGCATCTGCAACCAGGATTATCGCCTGTCGGATATCAAGATTGCTACAGATTCGAGCTTTTTGGTCAAGGCCATGTCTGAGTGGGTAGAGGGATGGATAGAGGCGAAAGGCATGGGCTTGAATGGGAGAAAGGTTGCTCATTACGAGCGTCTGAAGGAGTTGCACGAGAAGTTGGACTATATGGAGTACAGTGACGAAGGAGGTATCTATGTGCAGCTCTGGCATATTCCACGATCGATGAACGTTGAGGCGGATGCTCTTGCTAACGCCGCTCTAGATTGAGCGCGAGATAGACTGAAGTATAAAATCTACTCGGGCGTAAGGCTGTCCACGTTCACACTTGTCTTCGATAGTACCGAAGGACATTCACACCATGTTAGGTACGACATTGTCTGTAATCAAGGGTAGATAAAATCTAGGGCAGTATTCACCCATGATCATTTCCTATTCCCTGAACAAGACACTATCTCTTTATCCCAATACGCAAACCCCGACAGCACATGGGTGCCCAACCTGAAAGATTCCTCTCAACAACTACTATGGCGGCTCAGGCCTCTTCAAGTACGCATGACTTTCGCCAGGTGCAGCCGTGAACGCAGAAAAGAAGTCACGTTCCCTCGACTTCGAACATGACCAGCCTTTGCTATTTGCTACGATACAGCCACATCCCCCCTCTGAAACCCAGCATGACAGCTACTTTGCGGGACAGACAAACGTGAGGGAAGGGGATTTGCTATTTGATGTAGTAGGGAAACGCCTCTTTTTGTAATGCTGTGTGTGTGTGTGATATGAGAGCGTATTGATTTACTGGCACGTCACATCACACGAAAACAAAGTTTCTATCCGTAGCCAATTAATGCTGAAAGCAAACCGGCACGAGCAGGTCAGGTCATCAGACTACCGTGATTGTGTCAGAGCTTGTTTCATGGATGGATCAGTGGATGGGTATAAAGGGTGGAAAATTCTGACTGCTGATGGATAGGATTATGTTGTTGGTTTTTGTATCTTGCCCGACCAGACCAGCACGTCTGATGCTGATTATACCAATGTACAGAGCTTCGCTTCCTGTTCTCCGAGAGATCGCAGTTATATCAGAATATCGTTGTCTATACACACATGTTATTCATCCTTCGTATATCTGAACGCATTCCTTGTACGATGGTAAAAGCATAACGCGTTACGCTTGACTTGCTGCTGCCTATCTTTGTGCATCGCATGGCATCGTAATGTCAGGAGAGAGAGAGAGACATATAGATTTGGAGAGGTTGACGGCAATGCAATTATTCTAGTACTTGCTTTGTTGATATTATTTCCCTCATTCTTCATCAAGGTTCAATTGTGCCACCAATCCCCCTTGTCCTCGTCCTGATGTCCACCCTCGTCCTGGTGTCCACCCTCCCACTGTGGCTCCATATCCTCCAAGTAGATATAAACAACTCGGCACACGGAATATTCCCAGCGAGATCCATACCTTCCATCTACCTGGGTGCACGCGTACTTCATTCTTGTTATGCTGGTCAATGCCAGATCCTCGAGGAACTCGCGCGGTGCCTTCTTCAGTGAGGCGATGAATGCGTCTGCATCCGTGTCTGCGTCATCCGTGTCTGGAGGGTAGAAGACGGCAAGATCTACAAGTAGACGTCGAAGTGGGCAAGGCCCGGCCGTGTTGTTGTAGACGATGTGGGTCATTTCCATGGCTTCTTTCTTGTACGTCCAGAACTTGAGCTTGATGTCGAACACCGCGTTGACAATAAGGTTCTTGACGCCTGCGTCCATGAGCTTGTCGGCTAGGGCGTAGACACGTCCCCACAGTGGGAAGTGGGTGCTAGCATCTATGCTGGAACCGAGGGTAACGTGTCCGGCCTAAGTGAGAAACCAAGTCAGCGGCTTTTCCTCAGCATCCCACCATGGCGAGACGTACATAGCGAGCTTGGAGGTATATCTCGAAGACGTCGGGGTCGTCGTCGGGAAGTGTGATTTTTTTTTCTTCGGCTTCCTTCCAATCGCCCGTCATTGCCTTGTCGAAGAACTTTGACGACTCGCAGAGGAGTTGCTCGTGGACGACGAATCGTCGCTGCTGCTCTTGTTGACCCACGACCACTTGGAAAGTCGCGACCCCGAGTTTGCTTTTACGTTTGTGAGTCATTGCGAGTACGATATCCTTCGTAACCGGAGGTACTAACCCTATAAGTTTCTGCGTGAATGCCATTGTGGTAAATCTGAGTCAATTGTGGGCGAGTGAGGTCGAGGTCGAGGTTGATGTCGAGGTCGAGGGAAAAGAGAAGACAATGAGACAATGAGACAATGAATAACCGTGGTTGGCAAGAAGCTCGCCCGACTAGCGCTAGACCGGGACGCACTCGAAGTGAAGGTGAAGTGAGACGAGGGATCAATCACCAATTCAAAGACTTAGAGTAAGCGACAAACACATTAGCTTGAATCAAACCTCGTCTACAGCTTGAGAATAAATACTACATAGAAGTCGATACAGCATTAATTATTATGCACTCTGCAGTGCGGAACCAATATGCCAAGGAAAAGTGAGTATTCCTCTCCTTGGGTACTCCATTGTCTTGTGCACAATGGTCTGAGCTTCCTGACCTTTGTCCAATCTTTTCTTTCTTGCATTGTGCTGCCGAGATCAAAAACAGATTCTCGCAAGACTGTTTTTAATCGAGACGACGCAATGTGATACCAAGGCTGAGAATGCAAACCTCACGATTGACTTTAATGGGGCATTATTGCTTACTTGAGGATGTCAAATTTATTTGTCAATTCATGGTAGGTTGTATAGCTGAAGGTTAGTTTGAATATGGATTATGCGAGACCGTAGAACGAAAAGTATGCGGGTTGGAGTGAGTAGAGGTAGTTTAGCGATGGACCGGTTCGCGCTAGCCGTAGTCGAGCTAGCGTTAACCGCTAGCGTTCACACTTTGGCTTCTTGGCGAGTGATACACACTTCACACACTTCAAAGCGTTTGCCAAGTTGAGAGGTACATGCATATATAGTTTACTAACTTGTGATGCAAGACCACGCAATCAGCTAAACCCGGGATTCTCCCCAATATCTGCGTGCTCTCTGTCCAGCAAAGACTGACATTGAGTGACAGTCTCTTCTTTATCTGCTTTATCACCAAATAAGTTTCATGATAGAGAGAATTCCCGCAACCCTGGTCGTTCTCAGCTCATCCCCACTCCAGTGTGCTTGTATACGCGTTGAGTTGCAACAAGTCCGCCCTGGTTAAGTATTTGCCCCACCCTTGTCCTTTGCCTCAGGATCCTTTGTCAGTAGTTGATCAAGTTTCGGATATGGTAACAATATCTTTGGATCTCGAATCTTTATCATGTAGAGACACGAGGAAGAGTAGTCTGCTGGTATTCCGTCTAGGAAAGCGACAAAGTCGTCCACATTCTCATTGAAACTGTGGTCAAGCATTGAATAGCACATGAAAATCTTTAGGAGGAAACTACGAATTGTAATGCGATTGAGGTCTGGTCCAAGAACCGGCCAAATATTGCTGATCATAGTAGCAACGTCTGCACATGGAGCGTTGCCCTCGGTGAAAATCGATTTGGTGACCTTGTTGAAGATCGCTTCTACGACGACATTTCTGGCGTAAACATCCATGAACTTATCTGCAAGGACGTAGGCATCCCCCAGCGTGACGTAGAAGTGAGAGCTTGACGAGATTTCTTCGGTCTGAGAGATGTTGCCGGTCTAAAAGCGAAGCCGATTAGTGAAAGGATAGTGACAATAGAGCCCATAATACATACGTAGAGCGATTGGATGTAGAGTTCAACAGCCTCCGGGTTATCTTCCGGTAGCTTGACGACGCGATCCTCGAACTCCTTCCAGTCACCGTTCATGCAGGTACGAAAGAACGAGGACCGCGCGCAGATGATGTTCTCGTGGACGGTGAAGTTCTTCTGCTCATCACCCTCGCCTACTACCAATTTGATAGTACTATCGCCGAGGCTTCTTTGTATGGTTAGCGGCTGTGAGAAAAGGTGTTCGAATGAGCAACACACCCCAGGAGGAAATCCGCGTTCGCCATTATGGAGTGCACCGAAAGGTTGCCCGCCTGCAGGATTAGTTGATTGTGCAGTCAGGTAGAGCGATGGGATCTGGTCAGGCGGTTGGTTTGTGAGCGATGTTGTGGTTTTTGTTAAATTGCAGTGTGCGCGGACGGGCGATAGAAGTCAAGTGTTTGCAAGCGCGCTAGCGCCGTTGAAGCACGAGGTGAGAGACGTGGTGAACAAACGAAGGACGTAGTGAGAGATTGTTAACAATTCGACAAGCGTGATACCACCTATTGAACCGCTCAGGCCTAATCAAACACGCCGATAGTCCTAAACATCTGCTCCGAATATTCCTCAAACGTCACTGGCTCATAATTCCTCCTCCCATCCTTGGCCACCCTCGAGGGTTGCGGCTCGATGAGCCCATGCGAATCCGGCGGCACGAAGTAAGGAATGGAGTACCTCGCTGCCCCAGCGTCCTTGACGACGACCCGATGCAGAGCGGAGGGGTAGTAGCCGTTTGAGATTCGCTGAAACATGTCGCCAATGTTCATGTACAGAACACCTTCCGTCGGCACCGCATCGATGAACTCACCACTTGCACGATCCAGGAATTGAAGACCGCCATGTGTGTCTTGGAAGAGGAGTGTGAACGCACTCCAGTCGGTGTGAGCACCCAACCTCGACGCATACTGGTCTTTCAATCTACTCGACTCAATAGACGGGTAATGCAGAAGACGTAATTGGTTATCATGACCCGAATGCAGCGCCTTGATACTCTCGACCTCGTTCTCGGTGAACTCCATGCTGAAAATCAAAGCATCGAGGATGAACATGGCCGTCTTATTCAACTCCCAGTAGAACTTGGTCGTGAACTCGCGGAAGCCGGGGAATACTTCTTCGGGCAGCCAGATGTTGTACTGGACCTTATTCTCGTCGCTGCCGATCTCGTAGCTCTCCTGCTCATGTGATCAGCAAGCCCGAGCTATCCTATATCGACATTTGATATAGGAATGTTTTACCTTATAGTCAGTGATCTTCTCCTCTCCCTCCAATCCGTCCCACCTATCCATTTCTCCCCCAGTCTTCGCAGCCGCCCTCTCCCTCCCCGTCCCAGAATACCCACGATGCGGAGTCGGTCCATCCGGATGCGGGGCCTTCATCTTCTCCTCGAGGGGGAGATCGAACAACTTCTTCGCCACCGCAAAGGCTTCTGCAACGAGTTCCGGGGAGATACCGTGACCAGTGATGCCGACGCAACCGTTGACATGCCCTTTCTCGGCAAGATCTTGCGCTGCTTTCTTGCGGGATTCGAAATCGCCCGTGCCCGATGTGAAGGGCGAAAGATCGACCATGGGGACTTTGTGATGGGCTTGCGCGGTCAGGCCATTTGCTGCTGCCACTGACATGATGGGTAGGGATGTTTTAGTATAAGCAGAGACGGAAAGGCAAAACAGTGATGACAACGCTTGATCCAAAGTCCGTGAAGAAGGTACACACGGATAAAGGGGGTTCGAATGAGATGAGAGTTGTGAAGTGCCAATATGGTGATTGAGAAGATATATAAAAGATGACGTCTGTTGCTTACGCTGGAGCTTCGCCGCTGGAGCTTCGCCGCTTCGGAGCAGTGAAATTCCGGGTGTAGTCAGCACACCACGTGACGATCGGCATTCACCTAAACACCAATCAGATGACCCGGTAGAACCACCATAGCTCAATCCTCTTTCAGTCCCCAATACGAGCAACGAAACGCATTCATAATAATGCTTTTGTGATATTTACAGTGTCAAGATATTTCATGCTACCATTAAACCCCAATCTCTTTCGCAACAGCTTCCAATGACTCCTTGAAAATGCCACAAGCCTGCTCCAACTCCTGCTCGGTAATCGTGAGAGGAGGAATAAAACGCAGCACGTCAAAGATCGAGGTGCTCAGTAGCAGCATATCCCTCTTCAGACATTCCTGCACCACCTTCGGTGCAATCTGAGGTTGCGATCCCGCCTTGGTGGCTGCAGTGTTTGATGATCCAGCATCGGTGGGCCGATCCGCAAATTGAACGCCAACCATCAATCCGCTCCCACGGATGTCTTCAATGAGGGAACCAGCAGGGCTGTTCGCCTTGAGATCTTCTAGGAACCCAAAGAGCTGCTTCGATCGCGCGGCGACGTTGTCCAGGATGTTCTCCTCTTGGAAGACCTGGATCACAGCTTTCGCAGCAGCACATGCTACTGCATTGCCTGCATATGTGCCTCCCATAGACCCTGGCTTCTGGAGGTCCATCAGGGCCTTCGTGCTGGCAATGCCACTGAGCGGGAATCCGTTCGCAATGCCCTTTGCGAAAATGAGGATATCAGGCTTGACACCGCTCTCTTCGATGAAAAACATCTTTCCGGTTCTGCCGAATCCAGATTGCACTTCATCTGCGATAAGCAAGATTCCGTGCTCGTCACAGATCTTGCGCAGGCCGTGCAAGAACTCCGGTGGAGCAGGAACATAGCCACCCTCGCCAATGACGGGTTCAATAATGACGGCCGCGGTGTCGGAAGGCGCGGTTTGTTGCTGCAAAGTGAGTTTGAACTGGAGCAAAGATTGGCGGACGAGCTCCTCTGTGGGCGTATCCGCGGGGAGACCGAATTGAGAGTAGTATGGGAATGCGGTGGTGAAGACGCCTGGCATCAAGGGTCCATGAGATTCACCGTAGATGGTCTTGCTTCGTGTCATTGATGCTGTGGCATTGGTACGTCCATGGTAAGATCCCTGCATGACGATGACGTTTGGTTTCTTGGTGGCTGCACGCGCGAGTTTGACGGCTGCTTCCACGGCCTCGGCTCCAGAGTTCCAGAAGAACACTGTGTCAAGAGATGGATGCGGGAGGATAGGGAGCAACTCCTTGATCAGGGCGATCTGAACAGCGCTGAATCCAATGTTGACTTGTGCATGTGTGATTTTGCTGCATTGTTTCGCTGCAGCTTCGGATACTTTGGGATGACAGTGGCCGAGATTGACAACGCCGATGCCGGATGTCAGGTCCAGGAGTTTAACACCTTTATCTGTTGTAATAAAAGTGCCCTTTGCATCTTCGAATACGTGCTTCGTCAAGCGGCCGATGCCTTTTGTGATGTGTTGCTCGCCGAAAGAGGCCGCGTCCACGTCTGCGGAGTTGGATATGCTGGCTGAGAATTGGCGTGCAGATACCGCGAGACGTGGGGCATTGGAAGAAGCCGCTCGCAGCAGTCCGGAGGCACCAGTGTTGGCGAGCATTGTGCAACAAATTGATCAAAGGTTGCAAATGGGATGACTTGTAGACTTGGCGGGTGTCGAAGTTGACGGAACCATCTACGATGACGATTTTATGAGACTCAACAAATAAGCTTTTACTAGCGGCTCCGTGGCATTGACGCCCTACACGCCCTACACGCCCGACTTCTGAAAAAGATAGCCGATGATCACACGTTTTGCACAATTTTTCACAATACATTAGGCAGAAGAGCTCTGGTTTGGTTCTATTGTTAGTTTATATTTGCTACAGGACGGACGCTATTAGGTAATTCCTAGCTCAGAGCATGAGACTACGAAAAGTTGACCCCAGATCCGGCAGATCATCTCTCCAACTACCTTCTGACACATGTTCATCTACGGTCATTACCCTTCTACCATTCTCGGAATGTTCGTTGTTACCTAATTTAAAGGACTCGTTGTTAGACCTATAAGACTATACGGTCACATGACAAAGGACAAACACCACCAAAACACAACCGATAATCGGGCCGAACCCCGAGGCTTACTACAACCTCATAGCATTCCCTAGATAGAAGATAATCATTACACTGAATAAAATTACTATTGTCTCACTTCACATACTGTCTTACACTTCCGATCTCGCTAACATGCAACCATACCTTTCATCTGGGCGCATTCCTCGTTTGAACAAGCCGTGTGCAAAATCGAATATATGGCTACTCGTGCAACCATCGCAGTTCTGTAAGTCAAATGTGGTGTTCGCTAGCAAGAGTCACGTGATATCTGATAGATAGCGAGTGCTCGATACATCAAGTATGGTCAATGTGCAGGGGCACACGTGTTTATTTATTTATTTCCCTTTCGTAAAGGTCCCCATGTTTCTTGTGTTTGAAAGGGAAGGGGCAGAAAAGAGCAGACTTCCTGCTTGCTGAGAAAGATCTGTGAGGGTGAGTTGGTGTAAGAGTGCTGTGATCCATCTTTATGAGTGAATAAGAATTGTTCTCACGGATGACACGCATCTCTTGGTGTGATCATCCTTTGTTGATTCTTGTACGAGGCAGCGACATGACACATCTAACAGTAAATTACTTACTTCCCTTGCATAGAATTGAAATTGAACATGTCATACATATGCTAGCATTGGCGATTACTCGCTATTTCTGTCGTTTGAGGGCATTTTTGTTCTAACTGTGTGTGCACCTTGTCCGTCCTCGTCTTCTCTCCGTTCTCAACTTTCGACGCGGGTATTGTCATTCAGCCGCAAGCGCTCCATCTCAGTCCCTGAGCGGGGTCCAGAACTCTTCCAGTGAAGATTCAGCTCGCGACTATCCCATACTGAAGCCACGTTGATACCGCTACTTCGTGTCCGTGCCTGTTCCGGGACCAGTCTCGCGGTATTCCTGCGCATGACAAGTCTCAGTAAGCTTCTCTTTCGGTACGAATCTCCGATCTAACATGCCAAGAGCGATATCGAGGATGAAGTCTGGGTGGAAAGTTTGGGATTTATGTTTCGTTATCCAAATACTGCCTTGGACGCGATCAACCCAGAGATCGGCCATAATCCTCCGAGCAGGACATGGGCCAGGAGTGTTTTCGTAGATGATGTTAATCACGCTCACTCCTGGGTGCGTCTTCTTTGTCTTCCGGAGTTCCAAAAGTAATGTCTCGAGAACATGGTCCTTAGCCGTGTTATCCATCAACTTGTCCGCTAAGACATACAACTGGCTCAACGGCGGACATACATGGACCTTTTTCCCTGGGCGTCCACTGTTCAATTCGATTGGAATACTGTTGGTGTAGAGTAGTTGTGTGTAGAGTTGAAAGATATCGGGTTTCTCGTCCATAAGGTTGATAGTATGATCTTCGGCTTCCTTCCAACTTCCTTGCATAGCCCGTCTAAAGAACTCGGAGCGAGGGCAAATAACCGACTCATGAACTAAGAAGGTCTTCTTCTGATCTCCATCACCAACGCAGACTTTGATGATTTGCCCGCTGATGTCGACACTATAATGGAGTTAGATCTTCGACGAGATGAAGCATGCAGGTTGTCAGAGGTGATCACGTACGTGTAGGGTGTTTTCTTTATGATGCGGACCTCGGAAGATGTGGCCATGTTATGGCTTGTTGAATGCGGGTGCCGGGTGGTGGTTTGGTGAAGAGAGAAGCAGGACCAAGAAATTGTCTATCTCTCAACTATAGAAGGTGCAAGGGTATATATACCCTTACACCTTGTCACGTGACAGGTGCCGAAGAAGGTAAGAGAGCATGCCAAGGCGTTAGAATCACGGCTGGTAGATACATGGAGGCCATTTGAGAAGTTATATCTAATCATTCACATCCACCTCGAGAATCACCTCGGTTCTCAATCTCAAAAGATCCAGACCACCCCGTTTTCCCCCCGTGCCTCTAGAATCTTCTAGATGAGTATCCCATTCACGAAGAAGACATCGATCCGTCTTCGGTGTCCAATCCCTCCTCCACCCCCCCCCCCTAATGTGATAAGAGAGGTTGATTGATCCAAGGATGGAGGATCTCTCGGACGGAGAGAAGTGACTATATACGCTGACCGCGCTAGTGCACGGTTCCCTAACAATAAGGTGGTTCCTTCCATCATATCATGGTCCATTCACCTCCTTTTTCTTTCGCTCCAGGCAAACCCCCATTGCACCCCTCCGCCTGACACATTTCAGCGTCTGGATCTTCTGCATATCCCATCTAGACATGAACTCCAACAACAACGAAATCGCACAGGAATACCTTAAACTATCCTGTGAAAGATGCAGAAGCGCGAACAGACGGCAGACCCACCCACGAAGTAACTCCCTCCCCCCTCCCCCCCAAAACAAAGAACGACGACCGCCGTACATAGAAAAAATATACCATATACCATATACCATATAGCAGCACGTAGACCATTAAACAATCATCACCCCCACCCATCACATGACCACATCTTCCCTCGACATCTCCAGCACCACTGTACTCACTCATTCACTCACTGTACTCAACACTCCACTCACTCCAGTCACTCCTTCCTTCTACTGTTAACAGCACGCCCCCCCCCCCCCCCCCCCCCCCCCCCCTATTCCTTCCTTCCTTCCCTCCTTCCTTGTATCTATATATATTATATTACATATTACACAGGGCTCGCTCTCGCTCTCGCTCCCGGTCTACAGTTTCATTAATTAATTAGTTATATAATTATACAACCACCAAAGAGAAAAGCTGACCGGGGGTGTGGTGATTGATTGATTGATTGATTGATTGACGATTATTAAGAGTGAGAGTGAAAAAAAAGATGATTGCGATGAGAAATGGAATGGGATGGGATGGAATGGAATGGAATGGGATGGGATGGGATGGGATGGAATGGAATGGATGTTTGTTGATAGGGTGGGTGGGTGGTGGGTGGTTTGTATAGATGGATGGGATGGGATGGATGGAAAGTAAATATCTCCAGGATAAGGAAATAATTAGGGAATAGGGAATAGGGATTAGGGAATAGGGAATCGAACCGAGAGAGAGAGAGAGAGAGAGAGACAAGAATGGCACGAAGAGACTTGTTCGATTTTGAAGACCTAATATTAATGTATTTGGCCTGGCTTGGCCCTGGGTTTGTTACAATCTATTTGTATCATCTCTGCCATGGACACAAACGAACTATATCGTCCTCGTCGTCCTCGTCGTCGTCGTCGTCGTCGTCGTCAGCTCAATGCAGTCAATGAATAATTATTGTTATTAATCACTCAGTCCAGAGCCATTTCATCCCTGCCAAACACTGCTCAGTCTTCGCCTTCTCGTCACCCCCGGCTGCGCCATACCCCCCGGACTCATACTCCTGCTCCTGGTCCCGCCGAAACTCTGCTCGAGCGTCGTCCCACTCCACTCGACCTCGTCCTCCTCATCGATCTTATCGATGATTTCCTGCGGCGGCTCCTCGTCAAAGACGGCTTGTAGATCAGCATGCACGCTGAAGTCGTTCCAATTCAGGCCCCATTTCGAGCGCCTTGTAGGACCCAGGGTGCGCCGACGCGCGGGCTTCCAGAGGTATCTTCGCTCGTACAAGGCGATGAGGAGGAGCATTGGTGCGTTGAGGATACGCACAATGGTGATGTTTATCTTGTGGAACCAGCGTGGGGATAGGATGAATTTGAGCGGGAGGAGGAAGAAGATGGCGAGTATGTTGAAGGGGGGGCGGTAGGCGAAGATGGCGCCTGATTTGACGCCCTCGAAAGTCATGACTGCACGGCGGAACTGGATTTCTGCGGTGGCGTCTGCGGCAATTTTGGAGAAGGTGTTGGAGAGGATGGCGAGGAGGATGGTGAGGAAGAGCGTGTTGCCGAGGAAGGCGTAGATGACCATCAGTGCGGGACCGAGAAATTCGTGGAAGGCGGGCGCTTCTTGGATGCCGGTCCCGTCGAGGCCGAACCAGATCCAGAGCATCCATTTTGATATTGTAACGGGGTTTGGAGAATCTTCGGGTCTGACTTTGTCGTTTCCCATGCTGAGCCACTTGAGAGCGAGGAGAAAGCCGCCGAAACACCATACTGCGATGAGGGTCAGGGCGAGGAACTCCTTCATCATGGCGCGTAGGGAGATGAAGAGCATGTTCTCGGGCAGGAGGTTAAAGGCCAAACGTGGAAACAGTATCGGCGCTACAATTGCAAGGATATCCAGAGCTTGCCTGGCTTCCTCTACGCTGCCTGTCTTCCAGCCGTGGATGCGCACTACCATGTAGGCGGTGTATATGATAACGAATGTGATATCGAGGAAGGCCCAAAGATTCTGTGTATGCACCGCCCATCCGTGTTCCAACATGGACGAACACTCATCGACAGACCAACCGGCAGCATACACGATAAACCATATCTCGGAGGTAGTCAAGAGCGTGTTCTCACGGTTCATCATGCAAAGGCAAAAAAGGCCGATTAGCACAGTGAACTGCGCGACCTCGATGATGTTGCGCGTGCGAGGCACTATCAACCGATACTGGTTAAGCAACGGCGCCTTGCGAGGGTCGTATAGTGAAATTGGCTTATGCTTGTAATGATCCGGGATGATGTCGAGAAAGGAGGTGGGGGTGTAGACGACTCTTCCACGATAAACGGCGTCGATGATTTTCTGGCTTGCCGAGCTGGCAAGAAACATTTTGCTTTCGGAAATAATGGCAACTTCCAGAGCAGTCATCTTGCCCTCGTAACCGCCTTGGCTGAAGTAGCCCAAATTGTGCCTCTCTGGGCAGATGCCGGGTGGCGCATTTTGAAAAGGTTGGAATGGAGCGACGAGGATGTTGGCCAGTAGCAGCAAACCAGCACGTCCAGTGCTTTCTTCGTCGTGTTTGCGCAGAAGTTTCATTGCGATGAGCTCGCAGAGATTGGCTCGTGTCAGATTTACGGTTTGGTGGTGGTGTTGAAAATGCTGCTCGCGTAAGAATTGCATGCGGTTGACGAGAAGACAGTAGACTGGGATTGTCAGTAGGCTTTCTGGAAACGAGTATAATTAGTCCGTGGCAGACATACCAACCGATACATCGTCTTCGTCCCAGAGTTTCTCCACAAGCGGCTTGACTACGAGCACGTTCATGCGGGGTTCTTTGAGCTGATCCATGGTGTACGGATCGTCGATTGCGGCGAGAATAACCCTGCGTATCCTATATGTACGTTAGCCCACGTCTTTATTCATCGACCATTCCCCCTGGAATGCTGACACGGTAGAACTCTAAAAACAAACTCACCGATGAATAGTATAGTAAACCTCCAAGTCCTTGTGCGGATCCCGATGAAAAATCTCCCGCGGCCCCATCAAGCCCCCCTCGCCCCTCACACATCCATCCGGATCAACAATTTCTTCGTCAGGTCCCAGCAGCGTCTCCTGTTCCTCCCTGCTCCTCACAGCTCTCAACGCATCGCTCAAACTACGATGCTTAGCGGTCAAATGGGGTCTATTCAGGTGATCCGGAAGGCGAATATGCTGGGACGAAGACTGTACACGGCGGGGCGAGACGTCTCCTCCGTCGTTGTTGTTATTGTCGTTATTGTTGTCATTGTTGTTGTTGTTGACGGCTATGTGGGAGTCGGAAGTGGTCAATGGACCGAAAGGGCCAGAGGTTGCGATTCCATTCCCATTCCCGTTCCCGTTGGCATTGGATGGGTTAGAGCTTGGGCCAGACATGAATCACACAATGACCCGGATATGGTATTCCACCTCTTGGTGTTAATAGAGTAATGCAGACGCCCTTGGCTCCTCTCACAATCACGTTCTCGCGTGACGTTACCACGAACAAGCTTCAGGGGCACGACCGGAAAGGGGAAAAATAGGCGGGCTTAAGCGGGGTTGTCCTTGGCTGTACGTCGCCAAGCGAGTGCGCTGTGCGTATTAGGTGGTGGGATTGACGAGGGGCGATGTATCATCTATGTACTGTAGGTCTTGGGGGATAGGAATGATGGTGTTGACAAGAGACAAAAGGTACATAATTATTATGTACAGGAGTCGTGTCGGCGCCGAAGGATAATTCAGGTCTTGGGCGAGAAGCCGATGCCACGATAAGAGTGCAGCTTGCTGGATGGGGAATGGTGCCGTTTCGAACGTGTGAGGGGCACGTTGGAGCATTTGCACAGAATCATGCCTCGTCATGCTTACACTTTTGTACAGTATACATATACATAACCATTGTAGGTAATTAGACATGGACTTCTATATATCAAACTCGGTACGTAAACTCATCCATCTCCAAACTCACAGGTCTATGTACATACATGCATACATATTTATGTAAACCCCGATTAATCACCCCAGCTCGTCCCGTCCTAATCGAGCCATGAGAATCCCCTTCTCAAAGCACGTCATTCTGATAAACATGGAAACTTTATTAATATTCCTCAGGCAGAAGATATTGAGGTATATACGTAGCTCCGCTGATTACCAAGCCCACTACCCCGCTCCGCCCCGCCCATCCCATCCCACCATCGGGATGCAAAAAACACAAACGAGAGGGGGGGGGGGCAACCAACACCTGTCTGTCTGTCTGTCTTGTCTATGTACATACATGCTCGAATCATCACCAAGAAAAAAAATAGTTCCGACCGACCGACCGTTCCCCCCCCCTCTTACTCTCTTTTTTTTTTGCAAACATCATCGCCTCTTTTTTTCCATAACAATCCGCGGCCGCACTAATAATCATCACTGGTATGTACTACATACCTATGTACCTATTCATGACGATGAAATCCGCGGCCGCGCTCGCTGATTAATCACCGACTGACTGACTGACTGACTGACTGACTGACTGACTTGACTGTATTTGCTAATTATTAGCTCGCTCGTGACGATTCTGGTTTTGGTTTGACCGAAGCTAACGAAATATTCTATTCGTTTGTTTGTTTGTTTTTGTTTATTTAGATCTGTCATTTATCATCTAATTCTCTTCCATCCATCTTCTATTATCCATCTACCATCCCCCCATTCCCACCTTCTACCATCCACCATCCAC
>MU005783.1:247426-268905 GCA_010093715.1 Pleomassaria siparia CBS 279.74
CCCCCCCAGGTCCCCCTCAGCTACACCAAAAAATGCCAACATCAAACTATCCCCAACCCGACCCAGCGAGTCTCCAACTCCAATACATGAACCGCCCACTCGCATCGCTCTCCACCACGACGCCAGCAGCGATTCTGGACCGCAGCCTCGTGAGGCGGAATTGCGAGGCTATGCTGCATGTGTGCGATGAGTTTGCCGTCGGGTTTCGGGCACATGTTAAGAGTCACAAGGTATGTATGTTGTGTATCCATTTCCATCTCCATGTCCAATTGTAATTGTAATTGTAATTGTAATTGATCATGTGGTTTTATGCAACCGATTTATTTGGTTGTTTTGTTTTGTATTTTATTTCATTTGTGTTTTTTTTTTCACGTTTGATCATGTGGGGAGGTGGGCAAGTGTGTATGTATGTATGTACATATGTATCCGATAAAGGACAGGCTTTGTTAATCGTCTGTGTCTGTGTGTAGTGGGGAAAAAGAAAAAGAAAAAAAGGAAAAAAGGAAAAAGAAAAAAAAAAGCTAACGTATACGTGCCCGAGTGTGAATAGACGCTTGAATTATCCAAAATGCAAGTCGGCGGCACCTCTGCATCTCGACCAGCCAATTTCGTCACGTCGACGTTGATCGAGGCGGAGAATCTATTGCCCTTCATGTTGGAATGTCAGAGTTCCGGACGGGCGAGTAGTGTAAGTGCAGTGCAGTGCAATGCAATCAATGACTTGTAATTCTCAATTTTACTTTACTTTTATTCTTGTTTTCCATACTGAATCCATCCCTCTCTCTCTCTCATCAGATCCTCTATGGTGTGCCGATTCCGCAATCGGCCATACCCCGGTTGCTGCACCTCGCGTCCAAACTGGCGCCCTACAGCATCAACATACTGATTGACAACCTGGCCGCCTTCACCGCTTTCCACTCGGCGCTACCAGAGGGCTCCCCCAAGATCGGAGTCTATATCAAGATAGACACGGGCTATCACCGCGCCGGCATCAAAGCCACGTCTCCCAACTTCCCCCCGTTGGTCCAGGCTGTGGTGGAAGAGTCGGGGACGGGGTTCAAGGGCTTCTACAGTCACTTCGGGCACTCGTATGCTGGATCCTCCGAGGACGATGCCGCCGATGGTCTGATCGAGGAGCTCAAAGTGCTGCAAGAGGCGACCAAGGCGGTTCCAGGGTCGTTCCAGGGGCAATTGGTGCTGACCGTGGGGGCCACACCAACGGCTACCGCAGCGCAGAACATGCTGTCCAGCAACTCTCCACGCGTGGGAGAATTCAAAGAGCTACTTGCGCGTATCCAAAAGACGCACAAGGTCGAGTTGCATGCCGGTGTCTACCCACTGCTAGATCTGCAGCAGGTCGCAACACACGCGCGACCTGCGACTGGAGAGGCCAGAGACGGATTTCAGCCGCTGAGTAAAGAGAGCATCGGGATCAAGATGCTGGTCGAGGTGACGAGTGTATACGACGAGAGGGACAAGCCCGAGGCGCTGATCTCGGCGGGATCGCTGGCTCTAGGGCGGGAGCCGTGCAAGAGCTATCCGGGATGGGGAGTGGTGAGTGGAGATTTGGGAAACAAGGGCCAAAGCGTCTATGATGATCGGGGAGACAGGACGGGATGGATCGTTGGGAGGATCAGCCAAGAGCATGGCATATTGTCATGGGAGGGACCTAGAGAGAAGATGAAGGCTCTGACGATTGGGGATAAGCTCATGGTTTGGCCAAATCACGCTTGCGTTGCCGGTGCCGGGATGGGATGGTATCTCATCATCGACTCTGAGCAAGATGGCGACACTATTGTTGATGTTTGGGTGAGATGGCGGGGGTGGTAGGCAAATCTAGGTCAAGGGTGTAGCAAAATAGAATGGCAAGACTTGTTGTGTTGCTAGCAATGGGAAAGAAAGAATGGATTGAAAAGTACATCTTTGAACCCCCGACTCTGACCGTCGTCGTACCTTTGTACCTTTCCCGCGTAATTATCGATGGGCCGAGAGAACCTCAGCCCATCTTAAACGTCATCGGCCCCGTCCTTTGGGGGGAAGAGGTGGGCGTGGCTGTGTGGGACCTCTGGGAATAGCTACGCGTGCCGGTATGGGACCTCTGGCGGGAGGTGGAGGTGCCTGTGTGGGACCTCTGGCGGGAGGAGGTGGAGGTGCCTGTGTGGGACCTCTGGCGGGAGGAGGTGGAGGTGCCTGTGTGGGACCTCTGACGGGAGGAGGTGGGGGAGGCTGTGTGGGAAATGCCGGTCGGGTGGGCGTTGGGGAATAGGGAGAATGGGTGGTAAGATGACTCGGGGTTTCCCACTTCATGCTCTGGCTGTAGAGACCAATGGCCTTGACCTCGTTCAGGATCTGGTTGAGCACTCGGCCTTGGATATTCTGTTCGTTGAGAATCTGGTTCTGAAAGTTTTCTCGATCCTGTCGTACCCTGTCGTGGAATCCCGCACTGCTCGTCCGCCACGTCTCCTCCCGCTTGTCGTGGACATCAGCTGCGACGCGCCTGCACTCCTCGACCCAGCGAATTTGGCTCGAAACGAGCTCTGCCTCCCGGTGAATGATAGCGGGGAGTGTTGCGTTTTGATCGTTTCTGTCCGTGCCAAGTGAGGGGAAGGCTCCTGCTGTTGGGGTTGATCCATTGATAACCGAGTCCCTGGGAGGAGGACGAGGGTCCTGACGCGCAATCGTAGCGACGTGCTCGTGCCATTCGTCCTTGAATCGTCGCAAGAGCCTTTGCACGTGATTGACACACTCGGATGTGTCTTCCTGGATGTCTTCCCGTAATTGTGACAGCAGACTGTCGAGGTCTTCCTTTGTGATGAGAGGCATAATGTCGTCCTCGTCCTCGTCCTCGTCCTCGTCCTCGTCTGTATCTGGACGCTGGCGTTTCCGTGACCCGTCGTCGCCCTCGCTGAGCTTCCTCTTCTTCCGCGATATAATGTCCTTTTCCAATTCAGCGTCCGAGTCGCGTCGCGTCGGCTGATGTAGTGACGAAGTGGTATCACGGATGCGGGGGTGGGAGTCGGCATTATCCTTGCCCTTTGTTCGTCGCGCGTACACTGTAATGGGGTATTCGACGCCATCCTCGTCTGGCACGACTACGAGCTCGTACGTCTCCGACTGGTTCGTCGTCTTCATGGATATCTCAAAGGTGCCATGCGCGTGCGCCCAGGTGCCGTCGCGACGATCAAGTTGGCGCTTGAAGTCGTTGATGACATTTGCGAGCTTGTTTGCCGTCTCTGTGACGAGGGAGTCGACGTCTGATGAGGGGTCCGAGGCCGTGGGTGACATGGGCTGGTCGTCGGTTGACGCGACGGGCGTGGAGGAGAAGGACGATTCCGGGCGCGCGAGGTCAGGTGTGGCCTGCATGATGAGAGGGTGAGGTGAGATGAGAGGCGAGGGGGGTTGGGAGGGGTGCGAGGGGTGCGAGTGCGATGGGTGCGATATGAGTGCGACGGGTGCGATATGAGCGCGACGAGTACGACGAGTACGTCCGGTCGCGCGGAAGTGAGAGAGAGAAAGCAAGCTCCGACGGAATGTCTTGCCTGGCGCGCTGACAATAACAACAACAACAACCTCCTGTGCGATGCCGGGTGCGGGCGCAGAAACCAAGAGAGGTGAGATGGGCAGTACAGCAGTACAGCAGTACCACAATGCAGAAGAGCAGTGTAGCAGTGTAGCAGTGTAGCAGTGTAGCAGCGCTCAAGTGCACTGTGTATGTAGAGTGAAAGAAGGGACTGAAGCGCGCGATAGCCACCTCAATGCTGGGCGCTGTACCCTTTTTGCGCCTCGATCGTCCTATGGTGCGTGAATAGAATTAGACGTGTCTGTGAGGAGCATACATGTGTACATGTGTACATACCTATGTAATTATTCCAAGGGCGGCGCTGAAGGATAGGTAGGTAGTAGGTAGGTAGTAGGTAGGTAGATAGGTAGGTAGGTAGGTAGATAATACACGGTAATAGTCGATAAACAGTCTTGTCCGTCCGTCCGTCCTGAGGCCACCACACAATGAGATGGAGATAAGTTACCTATCTATGTATTCATTAATTATCCGTGATGTTTTTTTCGTGGTGGAGACGTTTCGCTACGCCTGCTCGGGCACTAAAACGCCCCCGTTGCATCCATCCATCGGCTGCAGGCGAAGCTTTCGGGTGGTTCGTCCGCCATTCGCTGTTGGCCTGCCTGTCGCCTGTCGCCTGTCGCCTGTCGCCTGCGTATGTATGTAATTACTGTACCTGTGTGCCTGCGTGCCTCGCTCTGTCTGGCCCTGCCTTTGAAGTACACAAGGCGTGAATTTTTTAAAAAAAAGTGTTGTGGGAACTGCCAGAGACGTCAGGGGTAGATGGACATTCATCTTCTTGGCTGATACATATATCATGTACTGTACATACCTACACAGGTACAAGTACATACCCACAAAGCTATGTACATACATGCCTAATAATACCTAGCAATTAATTACCTATGTACATGTCCATGTATATACATCTATGTATGTATGTACCTATGAGAATGTGAGCATCCATCCCCGTAGCGATCAACCAGCGACCAGTCTGACTCCTCATGAGAAAACACCCCCTTCACGGCCCGACTCGTGCACACCTCGCGCCGCACCCGCATAAGGTCCTCGCGTCCGCCCAGCCATGTCCACGTCGTCTGCATCTTTGTTGCTTTGTCTGCAACCTCTTCCCTCGCTTCCTCCCCCTCTCTCCCCTCTCTTGCACACCCTCGGTGTGTTGCCCTCCCCCATCTTCTTGGCTACCCTCCCACGACCAGCATCTGCCGCTTATGCACAGCCGCCGACCTCTCACACCGTAGTCTGGGGCCCGTGTCCGCTGCCTTGTACGATACATACATAGACCGAAGGCTGGCGAGACCCCGTACTACGGCCTTCGGGAGTAAGACAACCGCAGCCTACTCTGTACTTATATTAATCCATTAATATCGTCCCCCCAAGGCTGGCTTCGTCATTGCTGCCACTGCCACTGCCACTGCCACTGCCACGGCCACTGCCACGGCCACTGCCACTGCCACTGCCACTGCCACTGCCACGGCCACTGCCACGGCCACTGCCACTGCCACTGCCATTGCCGTTGCTATGGTGCCCTTTCGACGGCTCTCGCAAAAGGGCAGACGTACTCTCGACCAAGACCATATTCAGAACCCCTTGGACTGCAAGGGCGGGCGCGAGCGCGAGCGCGACCAGTACATCATGACCTTCCCCATACATCCACTGCCCTCGATGCAGGCACCCTTTGAAGAGTCCATGCTCGATGCCACGGGCCAGACTGGCTTCGTGCCTTTTACCAATCCAACCAAGAATATCGAAGCTCGCCAACAGCTGCTCTGCAGGGACTTTGACACTCCCGAGCAGACTTGGAACTTTACATACAATTGCCATTGGAGGAACAATCCAAAGGGGAAATTTCACCCTCTGGCCAAGACGGTGACGCAGATTGTATTCGGTGTGCATCTCCTGCACCAGCATCTGGAAAAGTCGGTGGCGGATGTGGCCGACATACTGCTCAAGCATGTCAACGAGCTCGACAGCTTCCTGCAGCGCGCGAATGAGGACATTGAAGCCAGTATGAAGGACATGCTGTTCCGCCGAAAATGCCTAAAGGTGCCCATGGAGCACGTAAAGGAATTCGACCGCCTCCTCGACGATCGCATGTACCGCGCACAGCTTCTGGACGGAAACATCACCATTGAGCGCACCATCAATCGCATGTCTGCCATGCTAAACGACTATCTCATCGATATGAGCACCTTTCGGGACGCCAACCAAGATCTCGACATGTACCTGCATAATCTCGGGAATGCGTGGACCGACGCAAACGACGACGTGGGACGGATATACTCGGCCATGTGTGGAAACACGGGCGGATGGGCACAGTTCCTGCAGAGCTTGGTTGCAAAGGCAGAGAAGCTTGGAGTCGTGCTCGTCCAGGTGAGCAGCTACTGCAACGAGATTGAGAAACGTTGCGGGGCTGCTAGCCGCCGAAGTCTGGTAAGGGATCCCCTCTTCCTCCCCTTCCATCTATCCTCTTCCTCCCCTTCCATCTATCCTCTTCCTCCCCTTCCATCTATCCTCTTCCTCCCCTTCCATCTATCCTCTCCCTCCCATTCCATCCCTACCATCCCATTCCCCTTTCATTGCCAATCTGCAGCTTGACTAACATGGCCAAGATTGCGAGCCGATCTTCATCGCGGAATTCGTCACATTCGCGTGAAGCAACTCGAGCGTTCCGGAACTTTGCTGACAACAAACCACTTCCCAAGGTTCCCAACGAGAGACCACCATTCATGCCTTCGCCATCTCCCACTAACGAAGCAGTGCCCGATGCCGGCACACCTCCGAGACATGCAAGCAACAGCAACAGGCGGCCACCATCTATCGGCGAGATGCGGGCTGTCAAGTCGGAGGAATCTCTCAAGCAGCAACAACAGCAGCAGCAGCAGCAGCAGCGGAAAGAAAGGGCGCGGGCACAATCGCCATTGTCCACATCTGTGCAGACCAGGTCCGACGTGCTCGTTCCACAACTCGTCGTCAGCCCTCAGATGGAATATTATCAACATGCCCCACGTGACGATTTGGACCACACAACATCTCTCGGACCGGGACATGCCCCACGTGACGATTTGGACCACACATCACTCCGACCGGGACATGCCCCCCAAGGTGACACAAACGAGACCAGGGGCCATAGCACGACCAACTCACGAGGGACCAAAGAAGACCACAGTCCGCCTCTGACGGGCAAAGACTCTGCCTATTCGTCAGTGTCTAGCGGGTCATTTGCATCGCCAACGAGCGTGCAGCCCCGTTCAGCATCCGCTCAATCTGCGCATCCGCGCGCTCAGTTTGGATTATTCCCCAGCAGCGCTCCGAGTACCCCCATGCATTCCACGTCAGGACGCTACGGCGCCATGTCTCCCGCTCTGGTGTCACCCCGGCCTCAGGACTACCCCGTGTACCAACGTTCTCAGTCGGCTCTTGATATTCATACTCCCCCATCGTCGCGACGTTTACTTAAGAAATCAAGTCTCTCGTCTCTCAAGAGACTGTTCAGCAAGAGAAAGCCTGGGTCTGTGGACACGATTAAGGAATGATTGATTGCTTGCAACGTTCGTTTTCCTTCAGCGGGCATCTGGTTTGGCGATTTTGTGCAATTATATACCCCTCTGGCGTGTTTTCTTGTTTGTATGTATGCCTTCTGCATCAGCGTTGTTGTTGTTTTTTGTTGTTTTTTGGCTTTGTTCCATCATGTACCATACACCTCCCTTTTCCTCCCTTTTAACGCAGTGATGTCGAGTTAATGATGAAACTGGTGCTTGTATGATGGATCCATGGCGCTGGACAGGTTGGAGTAATAATTGATTATGCGTGGTAGGTTGCCGAGATTGGGAGATGTAGGAACATGTATTGCAACGGTAGGGATGGGAGTTTGTATGTGAGGGTGACAAAAGCCCAACGAGTGTTGGTATTAATGTCTGTCTGAGGCGTGGTAATGCTCAGAAGGAGAGTCAGACTCCGCTGGACGTCGGACCTTCTCAGCTGGCGTGTAGGTACGTACCTGTTTGATAGGTAGGTAGGTAGACAATCTCGATATGAGTAGTCGCTGCTTCTTTTCTTTGCCTCGTCACTGCGTGCAAAATGTGTACGTCGCCATTGTGTTGCATGTCGTCTTACTCTCGTCTTCCTCGTCTTCTTCGTCTTCCTCGTCGTCCTCATTGTCCTTATTGTCCTCATCCTCCTCGTCGTGGTAGTATTACTCCTTCCTTGACTGCCCCTCCCTCAGCTGCAAGGAAGGAGCGGTGCCGCGCCTCGTCAGATAGCTTTTCTTGCCGGCAGCCATTGTCCCTCCTCTCCTCTCCCCTCCTCTACTTCTCTCTCTCTCTCGCATCTCGCATCTCGCATCTCGCACTTATTCTCTATATCCACTCTTTTGGGCAGAGGTAGCAGAGAGGCTACGCTACGTTACGTTACGTTACGTTACGTTACGCTGCGTTGCGTTGCGCTGTGGTGTGAGCACTGGTGTGTCTTTTGGATAACCAGCCCATCCATCCCGCCGACATCGTTCCTGGTCCGAGTACACCACCATTCTCACCGAAACCCACCACACCTCACATCGTTTCTTCCACTCCCCTCCTCGAGGCTGCTTGACCCTCACCAGCACCTGCCACTCCCTCCCCGACGCTGCTTGACCCTCACCAACAAATCCTCGGCTTTGGAGACGCCACGATGCCTCTCACAGACCGAGATCCCAATGCCAGCGGGCGCACCAGCAGAGCCTCCAACATGTCTGCGGGCTCCCGTGGGCTTCCCTCCAAGGGGGCACCAGCCGGCAGAAATGCAAGCGACCTGCTCTCCAACGCGCCGGGCATCATGTCTATGCTCCGAACATCGACTGAGCTTGGAGACATGGGCAGCTTTGCGTTCGACTCGTCTTACACGTCCAACATGCCGCGTGGACCGGGTCGTCGAGGCGGTGCCAGCTCCCGTCTCTCCACATGCTCTTCGCAGTCCAACACATCCAGGCGCGCCTCCTCAACTCACCATCAGCAATGGCCCTCGACATCGTCTGGTCCGTCACGCTCGACGACGAGAGACCATAACATGCCGCTGTACATGCCCGATACCCTCTCTCCTACAACCATGAATATCCAGGGCTCATCGCCACTCTTTCCTCGCTCTCGATCGCGGGATGAACACCGGTCCCTGTCCATGACAAACACGAGTCAGCCTACGTTCAGACTGTCGAGCAACCGATCGTTGGCCAGTCTGCGACCTCACGAGCATGCTCAACGACCGCGGTCGCCCTATCACTATCCCACTCGACTTCGACGTCCAGGGTACCGGCCTTCATCGCCAGCTCTGAGCGATATCACAGGCACACACATGAGGCGTCCACATGGCAGCTCTGGAGGACCCGGACATGCCGGCCATACGGGACATCACAAGTTGAGACATCCATCCGATGTCTCGGTTTATCGCGACGAGAGAGCATTTGGTCGCGAAGAGAAACCCTTTGTTCACAAAGATAGAAGATTTGCTCGCAATCAGTCGCCCGCCTTCATGCGCAATCCGCATTCAGACATTCCACCCGTGCCACCTCTTCCGCCTCATCTTCATCACATGGTAGTCGACCGGGCCCGCATGCGTCATATGGCTGCAAAAGGATCCGTATCAAGTGGCTCGACGAACCAACGATCGGATTCAGATGCGCCCTCGTCCGATGCCACACCTCCCACGCCCAGAGGACGGTCAATGGAGATGTTGGTCGGCCCGACAGGCGCTCATATGATGATGGGCTCCATGGCGGGGGTAATGAAAGAGGAAGTACCAGCGGGTCCTCTGTACTACGACTACAGTGAACAGTTCGAACGTGAACAATTCATTGAGCCTGAATCCGATGCACTAAACACGGGATTTGTTCATCATTTCAAGACAATAGTGGAAGAGCGTGGAACCGGTGAGCAAACACCGGACAAGGCAGACAATTCTGTCGTTCGTGAGGTAGTCGAGCTTTTAGAACCTGAAGCGGCTGCCGTTGCCGAATTGCCTGCCTCTCCTGTGTCCCGTCGGATCACACGAGACATGATACTCGCCGCGCTAGAACCAAGCTCGACTACCGAGTCTAGGACGTCGATGGAGAATCATGAATCGGAGGAGACGGACCAGAAAGCGACGGAAGATCGGGTTGAAGCCGCCGGCCAGAGTAGGGCAAACCCAGCGGCATCGATTCCCCAGCCGACAGAAACCCATCATAGACGATTTAGTAACCTGTCCCAAGCCGGATCAAGTATCATGGAGTCGTCAACGCTTGACTTTGCTGCCCGATACTCCATTCCCATGGTTGATGGGACCGGATCCAGGACTCCTACACGGGCTGGATCTTTGACAGAAGACGGCATGTCGGACTTGATAGATGGATACCAGCACACCACGGAGACGAACGTCGAAGAGGATGTCGCCGTGGAAGAAGAGGGCACAGACGATGAGCCGCCTGGAAGGAAGAGTTCCCATGCTCCCAAATCGTCCGATGAGCAGTCTTTCAAATCTTGTACCGTTTTGGCAGATTTTCCAGATAAAGACTCGGATGCGAAGTCGTGTAAAACGTTCAACAACTCAAACGCCAAGTCATTGGAGGCCTGCGAAGACTTGCCTGGATTGTCGTTCAAGGACTCGGATGCGAGATCGTTCAAGTCTTGCAGGGATGTTTCCACGCCTGGACGAGCTGTGTCTTTGCCGCCCCCGAAATTGCCTTCGTCGAACCTGGCAAACTCGGAACCTAGAGTCAAGAGGCCAGTTTCCGAAATGACACTGCCATTGCCTTCGCCTCCAGCCACGGTCCGAAAGCAACGACCCGTTCCTTCACGTGAGACAAGCTTTAACCAAGCTCATGCTCGGTTAAGTGCCAATTCCAAACTCGGCTCAAAGCACGGGGGCTCCACGGTGAACTCCATCTCTTCCTCGATTGAGTGTCTTCCTGGAATGCCACCGGTCGTTCCGCCCAGGGAGTCCAGCTCTTCGAAAGAAGCACAACGCAGTCAAGCAGTTGCCGACTTTCTGATGCGTCTCTCTCGGTCCCGACGATTTTCCAAATCACATTCGGCTCTCGGGAAGAAGCAGGCCCAGGAGGAAGAAGTTGGAAACCCCGAGGACAATGTCGAGGTGGTAGGGTCGGATGCGAATCCAAGGCAGCAGGGTGTTGCCGATGAAAATTGCGTACCGAACCAGCGCTCGGATCCTGTCATGACACCAGCGAAAGCATTGGCGAAGGATGGGGCTGTCCCAGGAGACCATGTTCCATCCGCCGGGTCACTCGATGTACCGTCCAAGGAAGGTTTCCATTCCAAGGAGATTACCCCTGCAAAGGCGGACACCCTTCGAGCTCTTGCTGTGCATCAGTACTCTATGAGCACTCCATCTACTAACAATCCAGAGCCGTCGTCCATCTATTCGCCTGATGATATCTCTTCTCCTTCTTCGTCGTCACATAAAGCTCGTGTCCAGTCGTCGCCAATGGCATTCGCCAAGTCTCCAGAGCCTGGCCGACGCGATAGCCAGACCACGACACACCTGGTCTGGCATGGTCGGAAATCGTCCAACGTGCCCTCTAGAAACTCTATGGAGCTTCGTTCAGGCCAAGGCAATGGCCAGGATGAGACAACGACAGATCTCAGGCTTTCCGCATATAGGTATCCGCCGCAGCACTGCCTCCCCGACCTGAAGGAGGAGTCGCATGAAGACTCGAGCCTGAATACCAGTGCCAGCAATCTCAAGAATTCCAATTTCAAGTTCCCGTTTGGTGCGCAGCCCGGCGTCCGCATGTCTGGTGATGAGGGGTTCTTGTCCGGGCGGAACCCCTCGCGGAATCCTTCTACGATGTCGTATCAGCGGAGTAGCCTGGGGCAAACCCGAGGCCTGCCGTCGATGAACTTTAGTCGAATGGATCTGTTTGAGAAGCTGAATGAAGCTCTGGATATTCGGTCTTCGCGATCGCTGGATGGGGTGCCAGACGACGTGCACGACGTGGCCAAGTCGAGCCCGACGCGGCCATCGGCGGGGGAGATTCGCGAGAAATATCGAAGTTTCCTTGCGGGCCTGGATGAGTTGGAGAAATCCGGGGATGCCTCGAAGGTTGCTGCTATCATGAAGTTGGCGCCGCAGCGACCGTACTCTTCTGCCCATCTCATGGCCGAGATTGAGAAGCTGACGATACCCTCTGTCGGCGGCCTTACGCGGCGGCTATCCGAGTTGATTCCCTCGCTGAAAGAGTACTACAAGCTCGGGGAGATGGGCGAGTTTGTTGCCGAGGAGGTGATTATGGAGCATGCCCTGGAGGAAATCCATGAGGTCGGTGGCCCTGCGCCGAAGCGGTCTTCTGCTCGACTGCGGCCGATGCCAGGCTCTCCCAACATGGTGGTGATTGACGACGCGCTGTATGATGAGCTGACATGCAAAGAGAATGGAGAGGAAAGCCTGGACTCGAAGAGCGAGAATGACACGCCGCAGAAGGGTGTTGTGGTGACAGGAAAGGGGGGCAGTCCGGCCGACGCGCGACCACGTGACTCGACTCCTCTTGCAGAGCTAGAGGCACCCACGCCCGCCCTGCTACGCACACGCTCACTTTCACCTTCTCTCGGCCATGACAACCTCCGACCTTCACTCGAGTCTCACTTGTCAACACGACGGTCACTCCATTCCCTGGGCATGTCAACACCCACGGCAACCACCACCGACACTCGCCCTTGGAACAGCGACAAGAATTATCCCTGGGCTACCAACGTTCCAGAGATTGACATTTCTTTGCCATCTCCCAGCTCCATCAAACCTTCTCCCGTTCCCGTTCATCGCGCGTCCCGCCTACAGCAACATCTTTCTCAAGAAGACTTCGCAATCATGTCCATCCCCGCGGCACCCACTCCTCTTCACTCAGTCGACAAGATCAACTTTGTGGACGAGGGAACTAGCTTCTTGACTCGCCAACAGCGTGAAGCTTGTCGTGGTCTCGAAGCCCGCCATGCTCTCGACTCGAAGAACCAGCACCGCAACATTTTCTGTAAGCATCCAACCAAACCCCAGCGTGACGGTTTCGACGCCAGCGGCAACGCAACGCGGCCACTTCGTCTTCGCGACAGCGACCAGTCTCACGATGCCGGCGAACGTTATCCGTTCTCCGCTCTGACTCCGCCATCCAACTTACTCCTCCCAGGCCTACCCTCATGTACGTTCACCAACGGCAGTTCGGATGAGGAGGAGTTCACGGCTCCGAAGAAGAATCGATTGTTCCGGATTCGAGGACGTCTAGCCCGCAATGCCAACAACACTCCAGTTGTTGGCATTCAGCTCATCAGCGCGCACGACGTGAAGAACTCACTCACCCCTGTCGAGTCGGTACACGAGGGCACCATGGGCAACCCCAATCGGCAGACGTTTACCGGTGCTGAGGGCATGAGCAAGTCTGCTTATCAACGCAAGGCCTTTGTCGAGTATGTCAAGAAGATGGTGACCAAGGGGAGCGAGGCCATCCGAAACCTCACGGGCCGCAAGCGTATGTCCAAACGCCGCTCCCAATTTCCCTCTAACGTTGAAGACCTGGTCATCTATGATGCCCATGGCCGTCGCTATGCTCCTCTCTCGGGCACCCGTGGTGTGCACCTGTGGACAGGCGTTTAGCTGACGAGCGAAGGTGCCGATGTCTCGACCAACCGATGATGGCGACAATGAGGATCTGGACTTCATGGTTCACTCGCTTCACTCGACAAGTAATCACCACGGCGAAGTCGGACTCGGCCGGGTCTGTTTTGCATAACGGACAATGCTATCTGGGTCGTCGTCTGGGCTCAGCAATACCCAAGCTTTCACTTTTCACAAAATTATGGACCCGACGGCTTCGGTGTCCTGGGGGGTAATGGAGTTTATGTGTTTTCCTTGCTTATACCTTTCCATCTTCGGGCCATGCGTCTATGGAGGATTGGTAGGCACACTTTTCATTGGCATTTAGCGAGTATGAGATTCTCAATAATGGGTTAAGATGGGCGGATTATGAGATCACTTTGCTAGCCAGATGACTGATTAGTATAGCATCTACAAAGCTTCTAGTCATACTTGATGTGCATTATTGTTGTGATGTGACGTGACTTGCGTGTTTTGATCCTCTTGGCGACGAAAGTTTTAGCTAAGATGGATCGGAGGGTGTGTCGCTTAGTGTAGAGCGAGATGGTATATGCCGTGAAAGAAGATGATGGCGAATCGCATCTATAGCGTAGCATAGCGGCATATCGTACGCATAATATTAGGATATATAACAGTCTTCAATCTCTTCCAAAGACGAAAAGAAACAGAGAAAGAAAAAGAAATATATATATGTGGAGGGGAAATGAGCTAGAAAGTGAAGTTGATATAATCGAGTGAAAAGATTGATCAATCGATCAGTTACTATCTAATCTAGGTAACAAAGGAGATTAATTATATAATGCTCGAACGAAGCAAGGGAGAATGTTTGTCCACAGCTCCAAGGATCACGTGTCTGTGATCCATGTGATGACTCACTGATTGATGATCCTGTTACAATCATCGTCATGTGCATCGTGTGAGAAGATGGACAGGATCATGTAATAGACCGGCCATGTTTATTTAGTTCTGTAATGGTATATATATATTAATATCTACGAGGACGCGGGGTAGTAGATGGATGGATGGATGGATGGATAGGTTTGTAGATAAATATGTACTAGCCAAGGTAAGGTAAGGTAAAAGGCACTTGTTGCTTACAAGTTACGTCTTGTCTGTCTTTACTCGCTCTTACCTTGGGTATTATGTATATGCATGTATGTATTACCCTTTCTTTTTTAGACATGTATAATATTGTCTTCTAGGAAGGAAGGTTGAAGGGGGAAGAAAAAAAGAATGGAAATGGAAATGGAAATGGAAACGGGTTTCTTTTCTTATACTTGGCTTCTATAGTGCGGTGTGGTGTGGTGCGGTGCGGGTGCGGGTGCGGGTGCGTGTTTAGTCTAGGCCGAGCAAGCGAGCGAGCGAGCGAGGTACTAAAGTACAAAGGCAACAATAGTAGGTAATTATGTGGTATATATTTTCTCGCTCTATAAAATACAATTAATCACCAAGATGAATCTCTCTTTTCAATCTTGTCTTTTGCCATCCGTCTTATTGATATCTTGCATAGATGCCCATTGTAAATAAGAAGAAACAAGGAAAAAGGAAAGAAAAGAAAAACTTGAAACTGCAAAGATGTTTATATACAACGGCGTGTGACTAATTGTTTTCTCGGCGGAGGGGACATAATGGATAATAATAATAATAATAATAATAATAAGGCAACGTAAAAGTAAAGTAAAGTAATGTAATCTTCGCATGCGAGAATATATATATATATATATATGTACGGAAGGAAGGAAGGAAGGAAGATTGGTGTTGGTAATTTGGTATGATGAATTAGTATAAAACTCCACATGATACTGTACATCTCCCTCGGATCTATCCATCCATGTATCCATCCATCCATCCATCCATGTATCTATCCATCTGCCGGACGGTGTCTGGCGAACTATCTACATACTGCATCCCCGTCCCCGTCCCCGTCCCCGTCCCCGTCCCTGTCCCTGTCCCCGTCCCCGTCCCCGTTCCCCCCGTACCCACCTGTTTCCGTGCCCGAACAAGAGAGAGAGATTATGCGATGCGATGCGATGCGATGCGATGCGATTGGGCGCTCATCTGATAATGTACGAATTGTTCAAACCAACGAACGAACGAGCGAGTGTATGCATGCATGTACAAAAGCTATGTACGCACGCATCTACTCCGTATATCGGATCGGACCATTTATACATACAGAGTACATACTTTGTAGTCATAAAACGGAGCCGCCACCGCCACCGCCACCGCCACCGCCACCACCACCGACTCATTCCTCCTCCTCGTCCCTGCGCAAAGACAGGACAAGACAAGACAAGAACCCGCACATGCCGATTTCCCGTCCCGACGGCTGGCGATCATCCATCTATTATGTACAGCGTTACAAAGTGTACACCGTAATAGCGCGAAGCTGGCTGTCAGTTAGTGTAATGAATGCCGCGTTCTTTTACTTTTACAACTGAATAGGCCGTATTTGCAGGCGCGTGGGAGAGAAACAAGGGGGGGGGGGGTACATATAATAAGTATATCGATATCGATGACTGGATGGAAAATGCTGCTATTGGGTGCGAGAGAGGGAGGGTTGGTGAATGAATAAATGAATGTGTACCTAATATCTCGGTTAGGTTCGGGAGTGGTGGTGGTGGTGCTTACCTAATAATCATTTCCTTCTTACTACATCTATACATGTACTATACTCGCATTCAATAGATGAATGAATGCATAGACGTCATCTATGTATAAGGTGCTGCAGGAATCGGACTTTAGCGCAGCCGGCATTTTAAAATCCTGCGCAACACGTGACTTTGCCGCTAAAATCGCGATATATGTATGTAAAGTTGCTTGTGTATTGTTTGTTTGTTTTAACATTCTTTGCAAGTCTATATATAACTTTAGTATTTGGAGACCTTGTACTGATAGCTACATCTTAACATAGTTACAGACTTCTAAAGGAAGTTAAAAGGAATATAACTGTCTCTTCGGCCTCCTTCTACCGTCCTCGATTCAGGTATGTTAACTCTGGATTGGCTATGCTTCTACTTATCAAGCCTTGCAAGACGATATATAATTCTACATTCTTGTTACTTATAGATTAACAACTGCGAACAAGTTACAACAGAATAGTGTTGGAAGGAACTATCCTATTAAGAGAAGCGCTAGGCTATCAATGGGAAAGTACGGCAATAGTGTATATAATCACCTCGCCTAACAGAGATCCTCCATAACTCTTACAATCAACTTTGTTACCACTTTGTTTCTTGTTTCAACAAATAGAACTCAGAAAATCTGCAGCACTTCAATCATCTCATCTCAACTCAAACAAGGCTTCCTTGATGTGCTCCTGATTCTGGAGCCCAATCGCCTCTCCGTTCATCATACCATGAACGTAGCATTCTCCAAGGAAGCGGTAATAGGACGGCTTGACCTTCTCTTTGCCCTCTTGTTTGCGCTTCTCGAAGTCCTCCATCCATTTGACGCGTAATTCTTCTTTCTTCACATGCTCCGTGTTGTCTGGCAACGTCCCAGATCTTTGCGGTGGCTTGGCTGTCGTATTCACATATACATGTTTCGTTTCAATGTTGGACTGCTCGATCCCATCTTCAACTAACGAGGCACTGCTAGGGCCTTCGAAGGGATTCCTGCCTTCTCCCGTTTCGGTCTCGTTATTCAAAGCACGACTTGGATCTGCCGTATTTTCAGAGTTGCTGCCATTGCTCGGTGCCTTGCCTTTCGCATTGGACCTTTTGCGATCCCTGTTCTCTCTCCAGATGGCTTGAAGGCTGCTTACTGAATTCTTCAATTGGATCCACCGCTCTTCGAAAAGCTCGTTCTGCTCGGTTTCTAGCTCCAACTGACTTTTCGGAATCTCCCTCAGAATGACAGGCACACTGCAGCCATAGAGAATGCATACTTTGAACCCTGGGCTAACATCATCACGGACCAGTCCAAGGCGGTTGTCTTTGGTTCTCATCAGCTGTCTGTTCCAGATTACTTCTTGCATTCTGCGCAGGAATTCCGCAACAATAGTGCATCGTCCCTCGTGGATCAGCTTGTTAGTATCGAGGTTCCCCCCAGTCCGAGACATGGTCTTTGCTTTAAATTTCATTGCTTCCTTGCATGCACGTGGGAAGTATGTCGGTGGATTCAGACCAAGGTGGCCTCGGTCTGCTACCAAGGTGCGCCAGAAGCTTTCCTCGGGATATTGATCCATATTGGTCCAACCCCCAGCCCACAGCCATTGGTACGGAAAGTTACCATTCTGAGCCAGGTGCTCGACAGTGGAAACTTCATCCAGGACGAAGCCTGATACCCACATGCTATACACGGGATAATGGCTCTTTGGGTTCTCGAAGAACTTCCACTTCCGAAACTTGACCGTTTCAAGGTTCAACGCTCTATCTCCTGCGGCACTATATGTCCTATGGCCGGATTGATCTGGAAGACCGACAAGAGGGTCTGCGTTTTGTCGCTCCATCCGAAGACCGAGAGTAGGATGTTCTGCCATCTGAAAGGCCGCCCCACTCAAGGCTGGAATCCATGATGGCAGAGGTATCTCTTGGTCACCTTTGAACACCTTCTTTCCTCTCCTTTTGCTAGGTAAGCTCAGATAATCTGGATCATCATGACTTTTCAGGACCCTCGGTGCCCATGGTCGGCAAATGATATCCAAAGCTCTGAGTGGGTCAGATTTGCGTATCGAGAACTGGATGAATTGTTGATAAACGTCGATCACAGGGAGTTTATAATCGACATTATAACTCTGCTTCATGAACCCTCGAGCCGGAGGAGCAAATACCCGCAGTGCATGCGTTTCTTCTCTAGAGTGCCCCGGACTATTTGGGCCTGTTTCAATATGCTCGGGGCTGGTGTCTCTCGAAATAGCAAGAAGCGCATATATCGTGTCACGAGGCTGTGTCGCTTCGAATACAGGCAATCGGGAGACGAGATATTCCAACGAGGAAAGCGGTTTGCGCTCTGCGAGAGCCTTACGTCGACCTGTTGTTGTGGAATACTTGTCGCGGAAGAGGTTGCTTGTGGCATCCACAAGCAGAGCTGCCCCAAGGGAAGAGACGTCTCCGAAAAATTCTGGAATGTTGCCAAAGTCCTTGTCCAGTACCATTACCTCTGACAATCGATGTGTTGCCGATTCGACTTCCACGAACAATGACACTGCATCCGCAAAGTCCTGCCACGAAGCATGCTTCTTACCACAATAGATTGTTCCTGCACTGGGTGATAACGCAATCTCTTGGACAACCCAGCGTCTGGAGAACCAAGGACGTTTCATCAATGTTATCAGAGCGGCCCAATTCTTCGACATTTCTTTGTTTTCAATCAACGTGTCGAAGTCCCACAGCTCGAGAACCTTTGGGATGAAGCTCATAGCCAAATTGCTGTCTTCGTCCGCATCGCCGAGCCAGATGCAAACATTGTCTGCCATGCCATAGATTTTGTCCATTCTGGGCACTTGTTCGTTGCGCTCCTCTGTGTTTTTCTGATTGATGCAAATGGCGTCCATCCATAGATAGCGAACTACATTGCTCTTTCGCAGTGCCCATAGAGCGTTTCTCAAATTGGGAGAAACTCGGAACTCCCTGACATGATCTCCGTCATGCACCCGCAGTACCTGATCGTCAGACTCTTTTCCCCAGCACCAAGACACCGCTTCGTATGACAATTGCCTTCCTGGAATTCCAATCTGTGATTTGATCCGACTTTGGACGCTGCCTCCTCCTCCGCGGCCACTAGCACAATCATCGCTATCATCGCCGCTACTGCCATTGTTGTCCGTATCATCGTTGTCGTTGTCGTCGTCGTCTACCGGTTCTTTCTTTCTGGCAAGCTCGGAATCGATCCCATGATTCCCGTTCAATGTCTTATTCCGCTCTCCTTTGGTGTCTTCGGAACTCTCACGACTGGTGAGCTCGTCAATCGAAACCTGGATAATCTCCAAGTCGATATCTTCTTGTTGATCACGCGCAGGTCGTAATTTGATGAGACGTAAGCAATCTGGATTTCTGAGACGTTTGTAGATGTACTTCTTCAGCTTGGGCTCCGGCTCGGTAGATGCAGACCCAGATCGTTCTCTTGTACCCTCGCTGCTGCCGCTAGAATTGTGCGACATGGTGGTTATGCGACCTAAGGTGCTTGATGGCGACACCTCTACTGGATATAAGAGTGTCTTGAGATGCGGCTGAAATCGATATACACCTCTTCACAACAACCCTTGCTCACACCACCATCTCTGAAATTGGTTGTTCTGCCAGCCGGGGAGAGTCAAGGGCACGAACTGGCACGCATTGTCGACCAGCCACAATGCCATCCATGAAGATGTAGCGAAGTCGTCGTCCAGAAACAGCAGGTGATGGTAGCCTTGCAATGCGGGTGCATTATGAGCCCGCGTTTTGGCGTGCCGTCCCATGTCGCTCTCCTCACCAAAGAAGCGATACGAGTATTGGTGGCGCTTGGCAGCAGGCACACAGCATGCTATTTTTACTCGTCTAGAACCTTCTCTCTGATACGTATTCAACTGAGTCTGGTGCACAGGAGTGTCCCTGTACTTGACTGAGACAAGCGCTGGGGGGGGGAGGGGGGAGACTGTAGGTATAGCGGATGCGACAGACAAGACACAACGCCTCTAAGAGCGTATGAACGATAATGTTCGGTTAGTAGAACTCTTATCTAGATAGGCCTGCAAGCCTATGTGGATAGTGGTCAAGGGACAGACAACTCTTATTCACAGGAGTGAGATGGTCCAAGTCTTAATTACTCTTTTTTGGCATGTAGTCTATCTACTAAGTGCATTGCTATAATGGAAGAAGATCCAGTATGCAGTCAGCAAAGACCTTGGATACACAAACCCCCCGCATTCAGACAACCTCGCTTCGACCCTTGACGTCTACCTTCACCCACGCTAACTAACTAACACACGGATGGATGGATGGCCTCACCGTCATTGTGCGCGACGTCACACGTGCGCCTCGATCAATCTCCTCGCCTACTTCCAAGAGGCAGTTCATCATCAGCCAGATTCAGCTTCTAGCTGATGATGCATCCAAAAAAATGGCATGGGGCCTCTATCTTGTAGAAGAGCTATTTGACCATCACCCTCTAACGTGGAACTTGTGAAGACGTGGCTTTCTTTCTGTCCAGGACGCTATTCAATGTGTGTTCAGGGACCTAAAGGGGGAACGATTTCCGTGGGTAGATAGATAGATAGCCCCGTGTATCTATTCACTCGAGTCATCCCAACTCATAAACCGGGTCGATGAAATCTTCTTAGATGGGGGAAGGAAAAAAGTGTGTTAGTACTCGTACTCGTACTCGTACGCAACGCTTCACCATTCGTTTTTTTTTCCGCACATCTCGCACCTTTCAGGTCCCGTATAATAAAACGACTTCAGTGGTGTTTTCTTTTTTTTTTTCCTGGCTAATTATCGTATCGTCCGGACACAAACCCCATCATTCAAACAAACAAAAAAGATTGTGGTCGTAGTACGGAATCTGCAACTAACATAGATGTTCGCAGGCGGCTGATGTCCTTGGACGGTCGCAATGGGGATATACCCGTGCATGGACCTACCCTACCAAGAGCGATGACTGAGCAGGCGGATGTGATACTTTACGGATGCTCAGATGTATGTACTTTGCATGCTCCTGCAGTGTGCCAATACCAAGTTGGTCATGGGCCGAATGGTCTCTCATGGATTGGTTGGGAAAATGCCATAGATGGAAGAAGTCGTAGAAAAGAAAAAAAAGAAAGAAAGAAAAAATAAGAGAAAGGGAGAAAGCTAGACAAGCATTAACAACTATAACGTACGTACGTAAACGCATCTAGTAGGAAAAAAAGAAAACAAAAAAAAAAAAAAAAAAAAAAAAAAAGAAAAAAAAAAGAGGGAAAATGCTACAAAGGGAACCATCATCCCCAGGTCATGGAAAGCACCAGAGGCTATGATATAACTAAGCAACCTCCCCTAGTCAGTGCATTTCGATAACCCCCCCCCCCCGATATTAATTATTTCGCCTGTTGCACACTTGCATCATGGCTACTTACTTACTTGCCTTCACCGTCGGGGACCACGACGTATTCGCCAAACCCAGAGCTTCTTGCCATGCATTATTATTAACAACCAGGACTTTTCTGCATTGCCAGCCTGGGTGCCGTACAGAATAGCTCTGTAAGGATTTGTAATAAATATTGGTGGCTGCGGAGCTGATAAAGGCTACTACTACTACTACTACTACTACTACTACTACTACTACTACTACTACTACTACTACTACTACTACTACTACTACTACTACTACTACTACTACT
>MU005783.1:283769-319679 GCA_010093715.1 Pleomassaria siparia CBS 279.74
CATAAGAAAAAAAAAAAGGGTGGTGTCATGGTGCGGCGTAGCGTGGCGTGGGGAATCTATGTGGACGAACATGTCTATTAACAGTATGTAGTTAGTATATGTATGTGCATAGCGCATATTAACGCAAACCTGAGGGGGACATGGCGATTGCAGCACAACGACAGGACATAAAAAGTGCACAAAGGGAAGAAGGGGGCATATGCATGTACTGTATGGGGATACAAGGACGGGGAACGGGTCGGTAACTTTTTCATCATGAAGGTTTCTTAGGTTAGGTAGGGTTCCGAGGAACGAGGAACGATGTACGAGGAACGCGCGGGCTACGCGCAATGGCGAACAACAATGGCAAATTTTCAAGTGAGATAGATGGCTGTGTGAATCAGCGTAGGGCATGCAGACGCAGCAGTGTATTGAATAATAGAGCAGTTCGTCCAGTCTTGCTTAGTTATAATACAGCGAGGCACATGGTGCGAGGCGCTATGGCCTGGTTCGCTCGTTGGTGACTTGATTCCAAATTCGGTCTTACTCGACTATCTTCTTTTCGGACAAGTGATGCTATGGTATGCAGACGGGTAAATACCCGACCTGTACCATTCAACCAACCGACAGATTGGCCTCGAGCGAGCCGAGGGTTTGCTTTGAGCATTTCTAATCGTAGCCACCAGAAGTGAATAGTGTCGACCAAATCGAACCTATTCCACTGGTACAGCATTCCGTCGCACTACTTACCACCCAAGACCAATCTCCATCATTGACTCCATCTTCTTCTCGTGTCCGATATAAATTGCATGTCCGATATAGATTGCATGAAACCGATCAACCAAGAGACTGGAACAAACAATGCCTGGAAACACAAACAACTCCAAGCCAACAAATTCTGCGAGTAGGGCGGAACATGTAGGTAGGTTGGCACATTGGTAGGGCGGAACGAGCAGCTTCCGAATGGAATGTTTGCATGTTCTGAAACACAAACGCATAAAAGTGTCGTGTGTAGCAGCGGTTTTACGACATACATGGAAGACCTGTGCTGTCAAGCAGATTTGAGCAGGTGGGAAACCTCTACGATGATTTGACGATGCAGATGTGAAGTGTCGAACGTGTTTGTGCTGTATTATTCCGCCCAATACTTGAATTGTTCCTGCAGGAAACGACGTTCCGATTGTGACTTGTTAAGCCCTTGATCAATGGGTTTGGCTCGGCCGATATAGCCAGCAAAGCATCTGTACATCCGAGCGCGTTTCGAGTGCCTCGGCACAGGCTCACGTCTGAGGTGTGAAGTACATGGCACGTGCCAAAAGATGCGTTTGAGGACTCGCGTGAAGGCCGAGAGATTGGATTTCCGTGTACGTATACGCGATCCATCCAATCTCATATCAAACATGGACATGATGCATTCCCAAAAACGCCTGTAACAACCCCGAGATGCGCGCGCTTGCGAATATGAACAAGTGGCCTGTTTGATGTACCGTCCATTGGGCCAGCGCGTAGCCACGGCGGTTTGATTCCCAGCTCTTGGTTGTTTCAATCTTGCAGCCTCAAAATGTGTGCCGTGGTTTGCCCGTTCCAACTCAATCTAAAGCTTCGTGTGTCATTTCGGTTTCTTGTAGATGGTTTCTTCGGGTTTGATTCGAAATGACTACTGCTTTGGCGGACGCTTCTGCCATGTGAGTTCCCGGAACTGGCTTCGGACCTCGTCTTTGAAATGGTCTAGGACGGAGGGACCGGTTCCTACGATATGCGATCAGCATCCATGCACCATGCACCATGCAGCGTCAAATGCTCTCAGTCATAAAATCCAAGCATAAGCATGGAATATCGCCACGTACTCTGTAATCCATTCTCTGGCTCCATTGGCTCGAGTTTATTGATCTTGCGATATGCCTTGTGAACGGTGCGGTTGAAGGTAGGACTGCGGATAAGCTATGGCGGTGGCGTCAGCGTTTGATGTCGGAGGTGGAGGTGCATTGCTATTCTGCATTGGCATACCTTTTCGACTGCCCATGCCTTGAAGGAGAGTCAGTTTGATCTTCATAACCGATGGCTTGACGGGATGGATGGACTCGTACATACCTCGAAGAGGGCAAACCCTGGAAACTTCATGACTGGAATCGCATAGACACTACCACACAGTGATGGCGGGACGGGTGGTGGTGGTGGTGGTGGTGGTAGTGGTGAATGTGGGTGAGTGGATGGTGAGGCGTGAGGTGAGGTGAGGTGAGGTGAGGTGGAGTGGAGTTGAGTGGTGGTTACATACAGAAGTCGGAGGCGATGGCGATGGGATCATGTGCATGGGAACAAGCTAGCCAAGAGATGGGCTTGATTGATTGCAAGGCAAGCGGACTGGGAAAACCACAACACGTCTTCCTCCTCCTCCTCCTCCTCCTCCTCCTACTCTTGATAGAATCCACCGTCCATTGGCCTCACCAACATTCCTCCTACCTATATACCTATTATTGTCTCACAGAAACTTCAACTTCAACTTTGGAACATCTTCCTTGACGCTCAGCCCTGCCAAGTGTGAAGAAGTGCGCATCGGCCACTCTACGATCGTGCCGGCAATCTCGAGTCCACCACCCCCACCACCCACCACCCACCACCCATCACCCACTGCGCTTCACTGCAGGACTCGACGCCTCCTCGGCTGTAAGACACGATACACGATACACGATACACAATACACGATACATTATCCAGTTGCTGATTGCTGCTGATTGCTGCTGATTCCAGTTGCTGGAGAGAATCGCCGGTCGACTGTTCTAGACAAGGAATTTGCAACAGCATTCGAGAGCCGGCCTTGTCTTCTCTTCCACGCAATTACATACACAGCCTTCAGCAGCGGGCATACCATCTGTGTCTACCACGGCATACTGACCCGTCCGTTTCACGCTTCACGTTTCACAACCATCGACAACCTCCAAACAAAGTTACGCTGCGCTTTCTGTGCTAATCTTACTGTACAAACTGTAGCGTGGAAAGGCTATACATATACATGTTGAACTCTGCCTGATGCCCCAGCCTATCATCATTTCTCCAGCCTGAACGCCACCCGCAGACTTACATTCTTGCTTTGTATTGCGCCCAAAACAATCACCATTCCGTCTCCAACCTTTCTCGTGTCCGATCCAAGAGCTTTCAAGCTGCAGAAACTTCGTGCCCTCCGGCGCAAGGTGGGCGGCGTCAAGGCCGACTCTTCTGATTCGTCCGACAAGGACAAGATGGCCACGCTACCTATCCCAGCCTCGCCCTCGTCTTCGAAGAGATCGCGCAGTAGAGACAGCGACCGCTCTGTTTCCGCCTCATCCATCAACACTGCAACTCCTTCCGCAAGCGCCCCGAGCCTCCTCATACCCTCCTCCCATACCCCGTCCATCATCGAGCCGTCCCAAGACCATACCCCATACCCCGCATTCCTGCGAAAGAGCACATCAGGCAGGTAGACTGGACCCACGAGTGTGAAGAGGGAGAATTGGCTGACTGAGGATACAGAAATACGAACAAGGTTTCAGGACTTTGAAACCGAGGCGCGGAAACGGACAGGCTTGGTTACAGATGATGCAGCGTCGGACCAGCCTTCACCATGGGCGAGATGTAGCCCAGAGGAGGTCCTTAACCGCAATCGCTACGGGAACGTAGAACCATATTCGGCCAATCGAGTGAAGCTTCATGTGCCCGAGGGATATAGTGACTATATCAACGCGTCGCCCATCGTGCTGACATCCACTGCGTCGAAGAAGGTCACAAAGTTCATAGCCACCCAGGTATATGCCCATGGTTCAACCATTCAACCCAACTGCTAACAACCACTCAACCCAACTGCTAACAACCATTCAACCCAACTGCTAACACTCCAATCTAGGGACCCAAGGACGACTCCTACTCCCACATCTGGCGCATGATTTGGCACGAGAATACATCTCCAGCTGTCGTGGTCATGCTCACACAAACTCACGAAGGCGGTCGCGAGAAATGCTTTGCCTACTACCCACATTCCGAGTCCGAGGAAGATTTCTACATCAACCAGCACGACGAGTTCCAAGATGGTCTGATACACCAATTGAAGCTCACGTCTTGCGAAGACAACGAGGAAACGCGAGCGCAGATCAGAGAGTTGGAATTGATCACCGAGGACGGGATTGAGACAAAGAAGGTCTGGCACCTACTGTTCGGTGGATGGCCCGACTTTGCTGTCCCAGAGGGTGCCGACCGAGACGCCTTGCTCAACCTGATCCATCTCTCTCGAGAGAAGAATGCCGACAACTCGACAAACCCCCGCATTGTACATTGTAGCGCGGGCGTTGGCCGCAGCGGAACCTTCATCTCACTGGACTGGCTATTGCAGGAGCTCGAGGAAGGCAGTCTCGACAATGTGGGAAATGACGAGGACCCTGTTGCCGCAGTCGTCGACATGATCCGAAGGCAACGTATGATGATGGTGCAGGGCGAGACACAATTGGCATTCATCTACGACGTGATGCGGGACCGCTGGCGCGAGAGGTGGGCCAAGTTGCACCCCGAAGAGGCGGAGCGGTTAGCCATCGGAGCCGTTGGTGAGCCAAGGTTTAAGAAACCTAGGCCGAGTTTTAGTCAAGTAAGTATGACCGACACACACGACCATGTGCACGACCATGTGCGAGCGCAGCTTGAGGCCGAGTTGGTCAACGCGCAAGAGACGTTTGACAAGGGAAAGACGTGAGCACTTGTATCGACACATGGTATGCTGGGGTTGATTCCTCGATTCCACTTGCATCCGTCTTGGAGGCCGAGACGCCCGTTGATACTTCGATTCGGCTGCCGTCGGCCTTGGAAGTCGACGTGGTAGTTGTTGTTTGCTGTACCATGTTGTCGGTGCTCTTTTTGTTCGGTTGGATAATGCGACCGATAGTGATTCTTATTCTCTTGTCTGCTGGAGGATTTTCTTTGCATATCGCCTTGGCGAGCTTGCCGATTTCTTTGTTTGCATGGCTTGCATTTGAGCTGCATGGCGGGGGTTGGTCTGGGGTTGGTCTGGGGTTGGTCTGGTAGGCTTGGACCGGGACGATTTGATATCCATGCGCCAAGGTGGTGGTTCATAGACTACATATACCATAATCGTTTGATTATCAGTGAGTTTATCGAGAAAAAAAACCCCCCTAATGTCCATGTTTTAGGTATTATGTGTCTATGAAAGGGGATGAACTACATCCAGACAAATTCCAGCGTCTTTCCAAAAAACCTATTATCCTTTCTTGCTCGCCGATGTAATTAACCCATCCAGGGGAGGGGGGCTAAAAACGGCGTCGGCGTCGGCGTCGGCGTCACGACTACGACCACTCATGCTCATATTCGTGATGGCGATTTGCAACGTCACGGCATACGATTGTCAATGGCGCCACGATATCTGAGGTGCACACCACCGCCTTTGTAACTCTTCTACCCATGATCTACGCATACTACACTCTCGATGGACGAGACTGGGAGCGATGAGCCCAAGGCTCCTCCGGGAGTCGCCTCCGCCTCCGCCTCGGAGAGCACCCCACCACGAAGCTCTGCCTCCTCCACCAACAAGGCCACCAATAGCCAGGACTTTGCGAATCCGACCATCAACATAATACAGACCTTGTCTCGCAAGAATTCCACCAGCGCCTTGTCTACCATATCGCGAGAAGGAACACCGCCGCCCCTACCTCCGCGACCGAAGAACCGAGCCCACCGCTTGTCCGAATCTCGCCCCTCGACTTCGCATTCGATAACCTCGACACGACCGAATCTAGTCTCCAAAGCGACGACACAGATCTCGTATGCGGATACACAGGCACATGGCAATGATTCCAAGGACGGGAGTTCCTCTGGCGCGTCACAGCAGCCTAAATCAGACTGGGGCCTCAGAATTGGTGGCAGCACGGGCGAGACGGATGACACCGCGAGTGTGCGGAGTTTTGCGCCCACGAGTGATGTAGCCGTCGATGGGGAGAGCATGCTGGGAGACGTGATCCCGGATACACAAAAGGCGCTTTTGCGCTCGCTAGGACACAGTTTTGGGGACAAGGAGGCGACGAGCTTGTTTGGGCCGGATGCCGAGTTCGAGGATGCCTTCAAGCATGAGTTTGATGAAATCGAGGATATGCAAGGGGATGGCTCGAATGAAGAAGCTGTGATGCGCCAATGGCGCTCCAAGCTAAAGCATTTCCTCATCTTGTCCAGCGCTGGAAAGCCAATCTACAGCCGTCACGGCGACGACCAGCTCATCACGAATTACATCGGCGTTGTGCAGACAATCATCTCATTCTACCAGTCCACCGACGACGTTCTACGGGGCTTTACGGCAGGAGAAGTGCGATTTGTCGTCATGTCCAAGGGGCCGCTGAACCTGGTTGCCATAACGCGTCTCCCCGAGAGCGACACCCAGCTTCGCGCACAACTCGACGCTTTGTATATGCAGATCCTGTCGACCCTCACTCTTCCTAGTATGGAGAAGATGTTCGCAGCGCGTGCAAACTACGATTTGCGTCGACCGCTCCAGGGCACCGAGACTCTCCTTTCTGCTCTCGCAGATGGCTTCACACGCGGCTCGCCTTCGACACTTTTATCTGCCCTCGAGTGTCTCAAGTTACGTTCAACTCAACGAACGGTCATCAACAACACGCTTCTAAAAACGCGCTCCGAGAACCTACTCTACGGTCTCATTGTCGCATCTGGGAAACTCGTTTCTGTCGTCCGCCCGAAAAAGCATAGTCTACACCCCGGGGACTTACACCTCATCTTCAACATGCTCTTTGAAGCTGGTAGTGTCAAGGCAGGGGGCGGCGAGAATTGGATACCTTTGTGCTTGCCTGGATTCAACAATACGGGGTACCTGTACATGTACGTGAGCTTTCTGGATCTCGAGAATCCTGGCCAAGATGTGAGGGAACGTCCAATGAGCAGGGACAAGGCGGGCGAGGGCGATGAGGTGGCAATACTGCTCATCAGTGCGACAAAGGATGGCTTCTTTGAATTGCAAACGATGAGGGATGCGTTGGTCGAGGTATGTTGGTTCTTTCTTTTTTCTGATACCGACCTCTCTTGCATGTCACTCCCCGGCCCTCTTCCCACTCGTCATCCCCGCGCTCGGATACTGGATCGACATGTCTTCCGACGGGACGGGTTCAACATTGAGATACCATATGCCAGAAAAAGTCTCCGGCCCTATCCTGTTTTCGCCAAGCTACCGAATCGGCCATAAATACGGGAGTAATAGTCATTGTTATCTCCGTCCGTTGTCCGCATACGCGTACGCGTACGTCACAATCGGGGTTGTGACATTCAAATTCGCCCGCCCCGCGGGGTGCGAGATGACAATCCATTGCCGTCTCTCTATTCCTCCGCCGTGCATACGAAAAACGGCTAGCCTACACTAGCAATTAGACGATTCTAGTTTTCGAACCAAAGACCACAACGCTGACTTTTGTCTGATACACAGCAATTGCAAAAGAACGGCAGTATCGAGCTTATACGCGAGGCGGTCAAGGAGGGGAGACCCCAATGCACGGATATCGTGCCTGGGAGCCCCGTGAGACATTTCTTGTACAAAAGTAGGGGCAATGTGCAGTTCACAATGCCAAGCTTTGAGCCGTATTTTGTGGGCTGGACAGAAAGGAGACGGTAAGGCCTTTGCTTTCATTTACTGCATTCACACCCATTTGCGTCTTCCCCTTCCTCTTCAACGAGGTGCAGTTCCTGACAAAAGGATTGATAGGTTGATGAATCTTTACAACACCCTCCACACAACCATCCACACCAAACCTACGTCGCTCAAGATCCACCATGAGACGGGTACGACGCACATCTCGCTGGCATGGATGACGCCGCTGTTTGAGCTGTACGCTGTGGCGCCTGCAACGACGAGTAGAACGGCCTTGGCTCAAGCGGCGAACAAAATCCTGGATTGGGTCAGGAAGGAGGAGGAGAGGGTCTTCATCATTGGCGGCGCGGTTTTTTGATCAAAGAAAATATGGGAGCGGTGATACCCACATACACATGGTAGATATATAGAAGACGTATACATACGGAGATTTGAGGTTAATATTAACCGACTCAAAGAATCACCACAGTTGCATGGTAAGCCATGCACTCGAATTGCTCCGGAACCATATATATACATATACACATTGGCTTAACACAAACGGGGGGGGGGGGGTTGGTTTATCCTTTATCTTCCGACCATCAGTTAGTTGATTAGTTGATTAGTTCCTTCGTTCCTTCGTTGGTTGTATCAATACATAAATCAAACCTCCCGATCCGTATAGTTGATGTCTGCGAACTATTGACTAATTAATTCCTGACTCGAAAATTCCCCATAATTACACAACCCCCCCCCCTTCCCCCACAGTTCAGCGTAGGGGAAAAAAGAAAAAGGTTAGATGGATAGATAGATGCTTTACCATCGCTCGCTAGATGTCCCATATGGGTATATATGCATATCATGCATATCATGCATGCATATCATCATCCTCGAAAGATAAATAAATGCCAAAAACGCCTTGAAAAAAAATAAAACCAATCCCCCCACTTCCCCTTCCCCGGGGCCCCCGAAAAGAAAAAGAAAGAAAAAAGATTGTGCTTGATCCACAGATCCTCCTTCCTTCTCAAATCAATCAATCAATCAATCAATCAATCAATCAAATACCCAATTCCTCACCGTCGAATTCTCCCAGAAACCCCTTCTCCACTTCGTCGACGAAGATGTCGTAGTTTTTCTTGCTGGCGACGACGGGGCTTGTGCTGGTGCTGGTGCTGGTGGTGCTAGTGCTGGTGGTGGAGTTGGTGATGGTGGTGGACGTGTAAGTAGAGGACCAGACAGCGCGGCTGTGTCGTGTGCCGAAGCTCGTGCGTATCGTGTGCAGGATGGTGGGTATACAGGGTGGGGAGGAGGATGGCGATGGGGTGCGAGGGGAAGGGGAAGTGGAAGTGGAAGGGGGATAGGAGGATGGATCCGAGGATGAATCCGAGTCAGAATCAGAGTGCCCTTCGCGTAGGATGCGGTCGCGCTCTTCCAGGCTCCGTGCTCGACGGGCTAGTTTGCGGTCTTGGTAGGATATGTTTTCTAGATGGGGCTTCGTGGGGTAATGCGGACTCGGGGGGTCGAAGGAGGTGGAAAACGAGGACGAGGATGAGAATAAGGTGTGGTGGTGGTGGTGGTGGTGGTGGTTTGTCTGGATAATCGTTGCGGTGGGTCGGAGTCTTGTGGTTGATTTCCTTTGTGGGATTTTGTTGCTCTCCTCGTCGTATTCTTCTTCTTCTTCTTCTTCTTCTTCTTCTTCTTCTTCTTCTTCTTCTTCTTCGTCACTGGATACGAATCTGGATATGGATCTGGAATCGACGAGTGCTCGCAACGTGCGACGATACGCTGCCTCTCTGCCTCCTCCTGTACGTGGCGTCATCGGACTCGGACTCGGACTCGGACACGATCCCCCATCCTCCTCGTCTTCATTCTCACCTCCCTCACACGGCTCAAACTCACTATCCCCCTCAGTCTCGCTCTCACTCTTCGGTCTCTCCCTCTCCCCCTCCTCTTCTACCTCGGACTCGAACAGAACCAAGGTCCCCGGGTGCGGAACCGTCCACGGCAGTGATTGAGAGACGCCGGAAGATATGGAGCCTAGATCGCGACCGCGTGTGCTCGTTTCTCCCGACAGAGGCTTTCCGAAGGGGAAACCTAGAGTATCTTCTTGATGTTCGGGGGGGTAGAGGATGTCTAGGTGAGGGAGTGGCTCTGTATAGCCTTTGCGGGCTGAGTGTGTGTGTGAGGAGATGCCGATAGTAGCGGTGTGACTCATGAGCGGTGAGGAGAAGAGAGCGGGACCTCCTGTTGTTGTCTTTGGAGACAAGGGGGGATCGGTGGAGGAGGATGACGACGACGACGACGAGGTGCTGGCACATCTCTCCCTCTCTTTCCCTCCCTCGACATCGCCCTTCTTCGCTCGCTTGGAGGAGAAGCGGAATTGGAAAGGTCGAGTTCCGAAGAGACTTCCTGCCCGCCGCCTGCGGCCTGTTGGGTTCTTGTTCTTGTTCTCTTTCTCTTTTACTTTCTCCGCCATCGCACTCGTCTCACTGCCTCTCGCTCTTGGCCTCACGGGGAAATTCGTGTTCGTGGGCGAGATGTTGGATATCGTGCTCCGTAGGGATAGGCTTGACGTCGAAATCGAGGCCGTTGAAGAGTGAGTAATCGAGGCCGTTGAAGAGTGAGTAACTGAGGGGAACAAGCTATACACATATCTCGGCTGAACGTTGCGGTCTGATGACGGAGATGTGGTCATGCTTGTAGTGTCGGTGGGATTGGTGGGCGGTGTGAATGTGGTACTACTGGGCGAGGAATTGAAAGATAGGAGTACGTCTTGTGCCTCGTTGGCGGTGAATGAAGACCGTTGTGGCTGTGAATGAGGGGATGGGGGCGATGGTGATGGTGATGGTGATGGTGAGTGTGAGTGCGGACACGTGGGTGTTGACGATGCCATATGACCTCAAATTGGGGATTGAAGAATGGGGAAGAAGTCGTCAATGAGTAACTGAAGATGAGGAGGTGGGGAATCTCGGCCCCCGTGCGTGGAGAGAGTCGAGATGAAGGGTGCCTGGAGATAGGGCAGCGATTGTGGTCGACGTCGCGCTTGGACTCGAAGTATGAAGACGATGTCTGACGAAACGAGGAGATATGTTGAGATGAAAGATGAGACGAAGTGGGGGTGGGTATACTGATTTCGTAGCCAGTTTGAGGAGTGCAAACGATGAAAGAAAGAAAGAGGGATGAGGTGAAGATGAACCCTAGATCTCTTCACCTTGGAAACCAACGTGATATAGATACAGGAAAAGAATCCTCGAAGATTCACTGGCTATCAAGGAACCTGGAAAGGGGCGACCCCCTTCTATATCTCGCTCGCATTCACTCCAAACCCGCGATCTCAGCCCTCATCATCCCCCAATCCGAACCTCCAAATCTTCCCCATCGCCACACTCGCATCCTCATCCGTACCCCTACCCGCACGCACGCACGCATGGTACACACCCGCTAGATCGTCACCCTAAAAGCCTTCGGTCATCTGTCAATCCAGCCTGTCAACCGTTCAAACCCCCAGGCCTCTCGCCCACGGAACCCAGCAGTCCAGCCCCATGCGCTCTCTGCCCAATTCCAAGACTGCGGATTTCCAACTCTTCCTCTCTGGTAAACGTACCAGATGCACACTTGCCCATAGCTCCGATCCCCGCGAACGGCATCGGGGCCGATTACTCGTCTAGACGCAGCGCGAGCATGCGGGAGCCATGGACGGATGGCCCCGCTAGTTCCCACTGCTGCACCGCATGTTGGAATTGGGAGCGTTCTCATTAGCCCGCGCGCTGCTTCCTCGACGACGGTTGGGGGGTACGAATGCGAAGATGATGCGGATGGTCGAGATTCCGAATTCGATGTCGTGTGTACGTACCGTGGGATGAGAAACCAAGGTACCGCGTTCGAGAGTGACGCGGTACTGGGGTGGGAAGGGTGGGTCTAGGCAAGGGATGACAGATGGAGAGGTGTGTTGACGTCGTTGTCAGTGCGTCGTTGATAGATTGTATCGTCGGATACAGGGTTTTTAGACGATGGTGTTGTCGAAGTGGTATTCCATGCCCAAGATGGATGATGCATCGGGTAGAGATTCAGTTGGAACTCTTGGCTTCGTTCATGTCAATCAATCAATCAATCAATCAATCAATCAACATGCTCAATGGCCTTGCAATTCAACTTTTGGGTGTAAATCGGCATTTCTCTTCCCTGGTCTCAAAGCTTCAGCTTGATTCACTCTATCGTCGTTCGATAGTCTCGCTTGTGGTTGCTCAATCTTACTCAACACTGGTACCGCGTCTTTCACAGCCTTGAACAGCAACATAAATTACCAAATGTTAGACCTAGATACGGTCACATGACGGCGCGTAGACGTCGCCGAAGCAGCACCGCCTTTCGGCCCGAGCGTCACTCCTTATTATCTATCTACTGTATCTCAGATAATTAATAGAACCCTCCTAGATAGAATAATCATCCATCTACTCGATTTTATCACGATTGTCCATCTTACACAAAACGCTGCCACGGGCGGCTTTAGTGCAAGTTCAAAGGGATCGAACTACTCTAACAGCACTTCACAGACAAATCGAGCATATGCATGAAAATTGTGTATGTGCCAAGTCGTTTTTTGGTCGCAATACTGCGACGAAGCTATATGGCATAGCTTTGAGGGTATAGTCCGTAATTTACCGACCTAAACGCCCATATCCGACCAAGGAGAAAGCCGATCCATCTTGCTCCATCCCACCCATTCGAAGCTGCCGGAACGCACTATGACCATACACTTTTATACCTCAAGCGCACTCATTTCAGCCTCTACTTCTCTTCTTGATCATGATACTCACTCATCGAGCATGCCAAGGTGGTATCTGTGGGTCGAGGTCTCTTGCTGAGAAGACTGGCAGTCAGGTCTTCGAGGAATTCCAAAGGGACACGACCCTGGAGCCATTCGGCAAATACGCCTCCAGTAGCCTTGCAAGTATACATGTCCACCAGTAGACGCCGCGCTGCACATGGGCCTGGGGTTCCGGCGTAGATAATATTGATCGCGGTTGCATCAGGAAGAGCCCTCTTGCCGTTCTGAATTTCTCGAATACGGGAGAGCATGGCGTTTGTTGCAGCGCATTTTGCGTGGATATCTTGTACTTTCACTGCGAGGACATATAGCTTGCTCAGAATGACATACTCCTGGGACGCGCCGCTGCCCGTCGCTTCAGGTTTACTCGGGAGGCTTCCAGTGTACAGCAGTTGCTCATACAGACCGAAGGCAATTGGATCGTCTTCTGGTAACTTCACCACCTTTTCCTCTGCCTCCTTCCACTTGCCGTTCAAGGCCTTTTCGAAGAACCTAGAACGCGCGCATATAAGAGCCTGGTGGATAGCAAAAGATTGCTTCGAGTCTCCTTCGCCGACATGTATCTTCACAAAGCTGGAGCCAAACCTGTGACGCGCGTTAGTATGCTGTAACTCCCGACGGTCTTGCTCGAATTGTGGATAGAGATAAACTGGACTTACTTGACAGCCTGCTTTGCGGGAATTCGGACGTCCTTCTTAGCCGCTGGTTCATTGCTCCTCAAAGATTCAGATACATTGCCTGCATTCGCGGTCGCGGTTGTAGTAAATGAGTCCCGAGGATATACAGGATTTCCAGACTGGTATAAATATTGCTTTGGAGACAAACAAGCTGAGTCCCGAGTAGAGTCTACCGGACTTTCAGACCGGCAAGAAGCTTTCCTTGGAGGTGTCACAGGCGGAAAGAGAGAGTCGGACGTTGCAGTGCCCACAGGTCGCTTAAGCTTTTTGGCCATCGCAGGATGTTGTAGAGGTGGAGTGTTGTTGAGGAGGTTTAGTGTTTTGCGAAAGAGGGTTGGGCCGTGAGCTAAACCTTGTAGCATGAAGTTGTAACAACGGCTTCCACCGAGCTAAGCTTGAACGGGCTCGCTAGCCTATTAAGGCTTGCGGAGTGAAAGACCGATGCATGTCACGAAATCAACAAAATCCATAACGCCGTGTATTCTGTCAATGGCATCCATATTCTCTTCGCCCCACCATGACCTTCACAGAGATTTCTCGAGTCGACTTATTAAACTGGCACAAGATCTTGAAGAGTTGTACAAAGAAACAAACGCCTGCGATAATTTACCGTCTTTCTCCTAGCCCCCGAGAAGGGTTACTCGGATTCCAGGTATTCACTGATTCCGAAAAGATTCATCTACCTTCACCACGTGTAGTGCCTCTATTCAAAAGACCGAACACCAGCATGTCTATTCGATGGCCGATTCCACGAGTAGATACAGATCCCGATAACGCAACTTCGCCTGTGGGCCTTCCTTCAACTCGCAACAGTGCTACACGAGGGCAACGCAGCCGTAACAAGGTATTAGCTGCTGAGCGGGTTCTCGACCATGTATTCCGTCCCGGTGCCACCATCACGGCATGGTAGTGACCATGAGTAGAAATCTGTGCCTCCTTGGGGGAATTGCTTGAGACCAAGCGCACGACGAAGACTGCTGTAAAAATAACCGTTAGGCAGGGAATCTCGCTCTCTGCGTAGTTTCCCGTCACTTATGCTAAAGCGACACTAATTTCTTGTTTCAGATTCATGCGAGTCCTAGGTATCATCGCCCCCAACCCCATTTCCAAGATGAGAGTTCCAAAAACATATCAAAAAACATACCTTCGCCAAACGCCGATGTCTATTGTAGATGGTCGAGGAGAGCGCTTTTGTGTGCCCAATTTCCCCTTCCTTCGTGGTGTCTTTGGTCGTCAGGCCTATTACAAGATAACGATATCAGCCTGTATATATTTCCCTCCGATTTAGTTTTTCGACCCAATGTACCAGAGTTCCACGCCGAGAACTTCGAATTTCATGCCGTCGTCGCTCAACGGTTCGTTTCCAAACGTTGGACAGGAGCTGGATATTCCCTTTTCCAGATTATCGTCGAGCCAAAGTCCGTAATGCCCGTCCCTACAATACGTTAGTACAGCCTCTCCGTATAACATGAAGCCTACTCACCCCCCACCAACACTCAAAAACTCCTGCTCGCAGAATATCATGTAATCATTCACTCCACTATATGGAAACGCTTTGAACCGTATCCGCTCGGGAGTACTTGAGCCGCTGCGACTCGCTCCTCCTGATGCCGGTGGGCTTAATGTGCTAGGCTTTGGTGCTGCGACTGTGGTCATGCGCTGCGCATTTGTCGTGTCCTCGCTTGGCGGAGGTGGAAGGGATGCAAGATCGGGGAAGGAAGGGAGAATAGTCGCGCGCCAGAGGAAGCATTCGCCGTTGCCAAAGAAGTGTGGGGACGTGTGGGGAGCTTCCGAGAGGTATGCGCCGAAGACCTATTCGTCCATGAATTAGTACTTGATCAAGATGCACAGAATTGCTGGGAAACTCACTGTACCCGACCCATCTTGAACAACTAACACAAAGCCTCCTCTCTTTGCTCTATAGTCGTCCGACTTCTTGTACAGCGTCCCCAAACTCACACCATCCTGCTGCAGACTATACGCCAAAGTCCACTCGTCCACAAGTTGCAGCCTAGGCGGGACTAGTAGCCTGATCTCTTCCGCCAACGCTTTGCTCATAAGTTTTGCTGATTGTGTAGTACTACTCCTATATCCATCGAGCGAGAGCGGTGTAAGCGGTGGGGGCTGAAAGGGCGAGAGTTTACGCCGCGGAGGTGCAAAGACGCCGTCCATAGCTTCTTCGTTGGATTTATCGCTGGTGTAGCTCTGACTTAGACTATTCGTGCCCGAGTTGGAGTTCCTGGAGCTATTCGGTTCGTGTGAGAGCCGGCGGAGGAGTCCTGTGACGGCATATGAGACGGGGTATGTGAAGTAGGAGGAGGATCGTGGAGGTGAGGTTGGGAGAGAGGATTGCGAGGCTGATGGGCTCGACATGGTGGCGCAGGCAGATGGATCTGCAACGTGGTTTTGTGGAGTTCGCGCGTGGTTTGGGGTTTTGCTCGTTGGGGGATTGTTGCAGGTTCCTTGTGGCTTAAACTTGGGAGTGACGTTGTTTTAGTGGGCTGACACGGCATTGGGGCGCCGAGTTCCTGCCAAGAAGACACGACAATGCCGAGAATAAGAGAGTCTTGAAAAGACGCTTTGTGTCACCGTGGTTGCGACGTATGAGACGAAATTGTTGAAGGCTTTGTGTTTTCTCTTGTTCAGGTACGTGTGGCATGTACTGCTTGAGACCTATGTATTGTTTGTCGCTAAGGGTGGCATGTCCGTGCTAATTTCAATACAAAACGGTAATTATAGCAGATATGATATTAAATACCAATTGCACATTTCCAGCTATATGGAAGAAAGATGTCTCTCTCTCTCTGGCTAGAATGTGTCTATAATTGAACCCATTGTAAGGCTGTTCGGCCGTCGCTCGAGTAATTCGGCAGCAGCCTGCAAGGGAGCTAAATCTGAGCATTCCCAATCGCTCGTCCTCGCCCTCTCAATGTTGATGGATGACTTGTACATCCTCTCATCGGATCGTCATGTCTCGCAATAGCTTCCTGGTCTGCCTCAGGGATCGCCATCTTTGCCATCGATCCCAGTTTGTGCGTTGTGATCCGTGTTCTCGCCTGTTGTAGTCGCTGCGCCAGCCTCTTCTCGTCTATCACCCGCAATACCATTGCCTTCAGCCCAAGTACCTTCGTCCATATTGTCGTCAGGGCTACGCGCATCCTCGGATTCCGGTGAGTCTTGACCATTCTGCTCGTGCTCCGTCTTAAGCACTCCCCCTTTCCTTGCCGGAATGACTTCCAAGAACGCCTTACCCCAGTCACCACACTCCATCCATTTCAGCAAGATCTCCACCACGTGGTTCGTCGCTAAAACTTTCCGACTCGTCATCTGCAAGAACTCCCCAATTGGTAGTTTGGCGGTCTTGATGCCTCGGTCCATGGCTCGCTTGCGGCATATGCCTTTGTGTCGATTCTTATCAACCAAAGCGCCAATAATATATGTGCTGTTCGGCTTGAGCCTGTCCAGAGTAACTTCGCTATCGGCGGTGAGATATACCACTTCGCCCTCCTCGTCCTCGCCAGATCCCTCTCCTTGTGCAAGAGCACCAGCGATGACACCTCCCCTTTCCCCCTTCATCTTCTCCTTGGCCTGCTCTGCCACTGCAACAAAGTCTTCGGAAGAAAACGGAAAGTCCTTCCAAGAAGTATACTGCTTCGCAAGAAGTCCGTCGAATCTCTCTTGCAGCTTACCCCCGAATGAAGCCAATGCCATATGAGCGTGGAAGTACGACTTTCTGTTATCTGAGTAGGATCGAGTAATTTGAACGCCGAGAGATTTGAGTTCTGGCTCGAACATCAAATCGTCGAAGCTGCAGTCGAATAGAAAGGTGATTGGAAGCTGAATTCCCTCGGGATACTTCGGAGGCTTGGTGGTGCGGGTTTTGGGTTTGACGGTACCATCATCAGCTTCATCCATTTCATCGGGGTGGTCTTTTGCCCACTCGTCTCGCTTGCGCTCTCTCTTCTCCTTGAGCTTCTCTCGTCGCTTAATTTTGCGGTCCTCTCGGCCAGCCTCCCATCTCTCGACCCGCCTTTGCTTCTTGAGCTGATTCTTTGAGAGTGTGGGAGCTGTGTCTCCATCAGTTTCAGTCTCTTTTGAGGCCTCTTTGGCATGTTGTGGATTGTCATGCGCATGGGGCCGCTGTTCAGCTGGTGTAATGTGCGTGGCTTCATTAGGAATATCCGCGAATTGAGCATCCACATCCTCATCAACGCACCCCAGTTTCCGTAATTTCGTTGGCCGTTCATCAGACTCCATATCGATATTCGAAATGTTGTGTGTTGAGTCTGGTCGAGGCGAAGAAAGTCACGGCTATCGTGGTTCTAAATTTTGGTGCTTGCTACACTAGCGCGCCAAGAGCATACCCCAGCCCAGCCCCAGCTCCGCAACATTGTCAACCTCAACCCTCGACACAACCACATTCACTCACGAATTGAGACCCCCGCACAAGTCACCAACATGCCTCAGGACATGCCGCCCACGGGCGGCTACGGCTCCGTCCAATACAAACGCAACCTCCCCGCTCGCGGCTTCCGGCCTGGCGCGTACCTAATCGGAACTGCCGTTATCATGACATATGGATTCTGGAGGGTTGGCAAGGGAATCAGGGAGCACAAGTGCGTAGACATTTTCTGTAGCAGCGTAAGCGTGGCAAGGGGCAACTGCTGACAAGGCGTAGTGAACTTGCACGGGAGAAGATGTGGGCGCGGATACACCTCATTCCAGCACTACAAGCGGAGGAAGATCGTGATCAGGTGCGACGGTATCTTGCAGACAGGGCGAGAGAGAAGGAATTGCTTGGGACGGAGACCAAGGTTTACAATAGCGATCGGTATGTTGGCACGGCCGATAATGCTTCTCTATCCTCAACCGTGATCGGGCATTGCTAACTTTAGTGGTATAGTTTTGTTCGTCCAACTTTTGCTGTCACACCCGAGAATATCACCAAATAAACAAACGATTGCGGAAAACATAAGAAAAAAATGTACATATAGATACAACGGGGCTGCGCTATCTAGAAGTGCGACGTCCGTGCTTGCATTGTCTAAGAGAATGGATGACATCGGGCGCTTTTGCTCCTATATTGCCAAAGGACGATTGCATGTTGCTGTGTGACGACTCTTTCACTGATCCATTGAATAGGGTTCGAGCTGTCATTCAAAGGGGAACATCAGCCACAGATCGGTGTTACTCCAGCGACGACGGAGCACGACTTCAATATATGCACCACCGCGTTTTCACTTGCTCGAGCCAAGGTGCGTCAGGCAAACATGTCTTTCACCGGGCTTCTTATAAACCCTTGTTGCTGTTCCTCGTTTATAGACATCCTCCCGCCTTCTTCACCGTCCACCCTTGGAACTCAACCCCCACTCAGCCCTATCCTCCTCAGTCTCCTTCTCCAGCAAACACCGCCGTAGACGCAGGGCAACCTCCGCCCCTATTTACTTGCTTTCAACTTCGGCATTTTGCAACTACGAGCTTGCGTATCCAGCCCCTTGCGCCATCCAGCTTTCCTCTCTATATAAGTCCCTAGCGCCACGGGGAAGATGTCTTGGATCCCGAGGATATTCACCGGTGACAGCGGTAAGGAGAAGAATAAGATGAACGCAGTCAACAAGTCTCGAGATATGGACGATCTCGCGCCCAGAGATCATCTTTTTTATAAAGACATGCCCAAAATCCCGGATGAAGCTGACGCCGACGAGTACGACTTCATCAGCCGCATTGAAGCCGACCAGTACTACACGGAGAACGGTCTCACATACCCAACCTTGGAAGAGAAGCAATACCAGGACGGGTAGGTTTTCATCTGTCTTCGCAACATCTGGAAACCCCCTTACTAATATTCAGTTCAGGCTCATTCGCCGACTCAAAAAGGGAGACCGCGTCATAATCGAGCTTGGCAGAGATAAGATCGCAAAGGAGATCAAAAACGCCAAGATCCCGAAAAGCTCCCATGTCCTCGCGGCCTTCTTAGAGAAACACTACTCAGAGCGGTGCATCTGGTTGAAAGAGATCGATGAAGAGATGTTCATGATATACAACTGGCAAATCGAACATCCCTACTCCACGGATCTGCTGGCCAGTCAACTTCTTTGGCGTGACCTTGTCAATCTCGTACTCACGGCCAATCTTCTGGACGATCCAGTTGTTGAGCAACAGGCCTGTGCTGGAATGCGGCGCAAGGCCAAATTCGGGTACCATCGTACAAAGCACCTGTTCAAGGATGAAGATCTTGTTTTTGTCTATGCGCATTCAAAGCCGGGTTCTACACTTAGGAACATAATGGTCGACCTCGCTGTCGGAACGAAGGGTGGGCTTCGATCGTTGGAGGGAGCGGCACCCGCCGAATTTCTTGAAGACGTCAAAGCGTATATGGAGAAGCAAAAGGCGGAGGGCTTCTCTCCATTGGACGGTCTCCAGGATGGGTGGATCGATGTTAAAGAAGAGTTGGAGGAGGGCCAGACGATCGCGGGCCTCGAGCAGTGGAAAGCCTGGCGGGCCGAGCAGATGCGTTTGGACGAAGACGACTTCTCGGACTTCGAAGACTTTTGGACTGGGCCCTCAACTTCGTCAATGTCGTCGCCACGCAAATCCTCGAAGCGTCATAGCTGGAAGGCGTCACAAGCGGACAAGATCGTTGTCACCGGCCTGAGGGTCCTGAGTCTTGAGAAGGCCGCGAACCAAAATCTGGCATCGTCTGAGGCGACTTTTGAAACCGAGCCTTTCAACGACTTTGCGAGGGCTGCCCGGCTTGATCAGGGTCCCCAGACACCATTCTCTCGACGCCGTTTCATTCGAGATGGTGAGCGGTATCCGATGACCTCCAACTCGAGCAGCGATTCTGACAACCCTTGGTGGATCAAGAATCCTCCCAAGCCGCTGTGTTTGGATTGACCCACGCTGCAACTACCCGCATTGCCGCGTGGACAACTCCGGTCGACTCCGCAGGCCACCGCCTCTCGACCATCTAACTCTAGCTGCTAGCAAGGCTCCTCTCAAGCATTACTCCAACAGTGTGCTTCGGCGCAAGCCCTAAAATTACGCTGAAATCAAAGCAGTCCGAGTGGCAACCGCGCGGTGCTCTCTCGTTGGAGAATATAGAGAATAAACGGGCCAATAGCTTTGGTTGGGCTGGCAGGAGGGAAGCGTGAGGATTCAGGTAGTCAAGAGGATCACGAGCGAAGGCAAGCAACTGGACATGCAAATGAAAAGAATGCATCGATGTCATCAAGTAAGAAGGAACGGCTATGTGAGGCCTTTCTTTCGAGCAGATTGGATGGTTAAAGCCCGAAACATGCTTTTTGCAGGCTTCAGTGTTGGCGCTCATATTTCTCTCATACAGTGTATATACACAACTACTTCTCGAATTTCCACGATCTCCATACTGACTGGTGTGCAGAAACATGCTTGAAAAATCACCTGAATCTGCCTTGCTAACACAACACAGTCTAAGCTGCCGGTTTCTCCTATCTCCACACTTCTTCAAACAGGGTGAACACCTACCTACAGGCTCTACTCAAATGCCGTCCATTCGCACAATATTTCCCAGCACATTCAGATCCGTCAAGTCAAAGACTCTGTTCCAGCCCATCTCCAAGATAAATCCCCATTTCCACAGCATAAATTCTACACTCCAACCCAAACCGGGACCCAAACGCACACCCTCGCATGCACGGGGCCCTGCTTCGACCCTGAACATTGTGCTCCAGTGCAGCCTGCGTGCCACACAATGCGGCTAGACAAGGAAAGCAAAGAAGTCGAGGGGACCGCACAATTCTATTGAAACATCTGATTCAGGGTGCACCGCAGTCAGTGACAAAGAAACACTGCCGACTCATTCTGCACCCTCTGCACTTCTGCGCGCACAATGTTGCGTTGCGTTTTTGCTGGGGAAATTACTTTGGTTTCGCTGCGCTGTGCTCGGTCTTTGTTCTTCGTGCAAGTTCTTTTGTCCTACTGTCTTCTGGTTCCGCATCCGGCGAGTGGGTGGGTGCCGGGCTGGCAGTGATAATTGCATATTTAATGCAGGATTCGCGTGCCAGCCATTTTACTTGTGTTCTTGTTCTGTTTCGTACAAACTATTCATTTGAGTTAAGTTATTCATCGGTCTTTAATCGTTATCCCTTGACGTTTTCGTCCTTTTTCAATCTCAACATCAATATCAATATCAATATCAACATCAACACTCGACCCCGGCTCAAACACATCTACCAACACCATGGCACCCACACCTAGCGCACCCAGAACCAGGGATAACCGTTCCAAACCAACCCCATTCAAATGGGGGAGTCCATTAGATCGCAGATCCCGCTCCACGAGATTCCAAGGCACCTACAACGAGGTGGCGACAAAGAAGCAAAACGAGATCCGAGCTGCCGGCCCAGCGAAGAAGACTAATCGCGTCAAGAAGACGACCAAAAAGCCTTCTCCCAAAGGCAAATCCAAGGGGGCTGTCGGTAAAAGCGCAGCGGCGGCGGCGAAGAAGAAGAAGAGCAAGGCCCCAGCTAAGGGCCCCAAGAAGGCTGCTTTAAAAGCCGAGATTGTAAGTCGTACCAATGCCCCACAAGAAGCGTCGTCGTCGGTCAGATGGGTAGCCCTTCTATCGTCCCCGGCCAGCAAAGAGGAGCACAGAGCTAACAGTCCCTGTCAAGTCTAAGCGTGCCGCCGCCGTCTTGGTCCATGATGTCGTTTCGGCAAACAGCTCCAAGGTTCGCAAGTCGACATCCTCTCCGATTAGCCCCAAGTCTCACAAGTCATCGCACGCTCCCATTGTTGCCAGGTCCAAGAGCAAGACACCCTCTCGCAATCCGCCATCCGGGAGCGCGGACGAGAGCGATTCTTCTTCCGTGAGGCCCACAACCTCCGAGGCTTCGTTCAAGTCGGACGAATTCAACTTTAACGACAGCCCTTAGATTTGTTTGAACGCGGTGGCTTAGTAAGGGTGGAAGGGGGAGAGTTGTGTTGGGGGGGGGGGGGGGGGAGAGAGAGAAGGATTTCTTAATCTCTGATTTCTTCTCTTTCTTTCCCTCCCTGTATGATTACGAGCGTGATCGTTTGATTTCCATGTTTGGTGCGTTCGTTTCCTTGATGCTTTGGTTGGGGGTTCTGATTAGTTAGTTTGATATGGAATGTAGAATCTTGGAAACTTCATTCATTTTGCTCAATGCTCAGAAAAGGGTAAACGTAAATCTTTTGAAACCTTGTTCTCCCAATATCACTACTACGTACGTCAAGGGAAGCGATCGAGCCGAGTTGACATCGATATATTGAGTGGATAGATAGATGATAACAGGCGCCCGTCGTGAACACGATCATCAGACCACTTGTAGAGTCCCGCTTGAACTTTTGCTAGCAATATTTCTCTACTTGAGCATATAGTGATGGTGGTCAGAACACGCGTCCAAGGTCATAAACAGAAAGTCAGATACAGATACTGGGTTTCAAGGTAGCTATGGCGAACTTACCTGGAACGGATAGTGTGCAATGGATTGTTGAGAGTAAGGGGCATCAATCACGGTGCCACAATGAGAAAATTGGAACTGGCGGGGCCATTTGTGTCTTTCCTCTTATCGACATAGGTCTCGACAGACTCGGTAGTACTTTTGGCAATCCAAGTCCTGCATTCGCATGCTGCTCATGGCGAAACTTCGTACAGTATTCGGGTCGGGATATTGGTCCACATAATGTCTGAGATAAGACATTTAGCAAGATTGCCTTCAGGTGTGCCGTTGTAGGTGATAGTAATTGCAAATTCTATACATGAAGACAGCCGAATGTGCTCGTCACGAACCCTTTGCGTTCGTAATAGCTTTTCTTGAGCGGGCTCAGCTGCTCCACTGTCTTCTATGAAAACAATTGGTCCGGTGTATAAGCGATGGAAATAGACACCAGATAATCCAACCCAAATCAGAAGTAGCGCATGAGCCAGGTGAAGGTCAAGTACACCACCTAGGACAGGAACATATAGAGAAGAAACCATACCTTGGCCGATACAATTGTTCTTCCAGCAGTCGCTGTTACGCCATGTATTTAACAAAATTGAACCAACCAAACCATACAAAGACTATCGCATCGCAATCACCGCCTACTCTACACCTCTGGCATCTGCAACGACACTCTCCCAAACCCCCTCCCAATCCGGTTTCCCGCCCCCATACGTAGCCTCAAAACTAACCATAGCCAGCTGTCCCAAGAACGGTCTCACAACCCTGTCCACCAATTCCCGCCTAGCCATATCCGTGACCTCGGCATCTTCCTCCTTCTCCAACACTGCAATGAGTGGGTCAAGGAAAAGACTTCTCTTAGGCCCGTCAGTTGCATTGTTGGAAGTAGACGCGTGACCGTGGGTTTGCATCAGCGCTGGTCGAAGACGGCTGGTGGGTGTCTCAGATGCGGATAGAATCTCTGAGATCTCGTCGGTGAGAGAGGTCGGGTAGGTTTGTGTGGTGGGTTTGTATACCGCGTCGATGGTGTCAGATATGAAGAGCCATTCCATGAGTTGGAAGTCATCTGGATCGAGAACGACGAGCTCGTCGAGGAGTTTGCAGGCTTGTATGATTCCGTTGTTGTTATACGAGTCCTTGTTCTCTGTATCCGGGAGAAGCGAAGATAATGCAGATGTCAGTTCCCTGTTAATGACTGGCCAGAGCGGAGCCAGGGGAATTGAGGGCGTCTTCAAGAGAACAGCCCGTAAAAGGATGAATACTTCGGCACGTGTGATACTTGACGGTGATGAAGCTGGGGTCGCAGTCAGAAGCTCAACAATCTTCTCCGTGACTTGCGGAAGATTAGGCGTGAAGCTGTCTTCTGGTGAAGCGAGAATGAGGAGTGTGATGCGGCGAAGTGTGAGTTGTGTCTTCCGATCTGCTTCTTGTCTTGCTGATGCTGCACCTACGCCGAACATGATTCCTGCAGTGGTGGGCGCAGACAATCGCGAGAGTAGTTCAGGGAGTCTGTCTTTGTCGGAATGTGTCCACTGCGCGATGATGGAAAGCCACGAATCCTTCAACAAAGATAATGGTGTGTGGAAGAACCGTGGATCATTGAACGCATCATAAATGTCCTTCTTCCAAAACTTATTGGCTTGCGCTACTCGGCTAATCTGGAATAGTAAATCCAGTATGGTCTTGGATACGTTCTCCGGAAATGCTTTGGCTCGGAAGGTTGGTCCAATCACATTCGTCGAGATACTTGTGACCACGTTCGTGACGCGTTCGTTTTCGACGAGGATGATGGGAAGGTGAGGTACGATGGAAGTGAGAATGGATACTACATCGATTGCACGCTTCTGACCCTGGCCACTGTTTGTCGACAAAAATGGGTTTGCCTTTTCGGCGGCCGCAACTTGAGCTGGTTCTTGGAGAAAGCCCATCGATCGGGTGGTGAAAACTGCTGTGAGAATTCGGGTGAAAATATCCTATGAGCAGTGAGTGTTTGCCAACTTGGTGAAAAGGTAATTCCTACCGCGAGTTCCTTTCTCATCCTCCTTTGCTCGCCGAAGTTTGTATTGTCGACCTTTTGTCCGATCACTGCAGTGAACTCCAGTAGTGTTGGTAGTATCTGTCGATGAGGCAGGGGATTCGCCAAAACATCTCGCAAGAAAAGTGTGCAATCGGACCAGATCTCATCCATAGCATCGTCTTCCAGTGATTTCGTGTATTCGACAAGAAAAGTAACGAGGTCTGTGTCAGCCAGATCCGATGTCAGAGTAGACATCCTATTCGGGTCTAAAGCGTGGGGGTTGGTTCGGCTGTATACCGCATTGAAGATAGCTGGGATTGTGTTTTTTGGCTTAGAACCATTTAACACGTTGAGTAGGCCCATAACAGCAGTAGCTTGTACATCGTCCTTTGTCGAATGAGCCCAGAGAACAGTCAGTGTCTCCAAACACTCCAAAGCTTCGGCAGCGAATAGATGTTCCAGTATACGGCGCGCTCGATTACGCATCCGCAGTGATGTATATCCAAATGTAGAAGCTGATGCTGGGTCTTGTCGCCCATCTATGAGTCCATATCCACCCCAGGACCAAATCGCGAAACAGATTCGAACAGTGTCCTGAAAGCACAGCAGAACTGTAAGCCGACTATTCGCCGTCGGAGTCCGCGTCTGATTCGCTTCTGTTGCAAAGACACCAGAGACCATGTTGCCAAAGAAGCCCTGTGGTTGTTCTGGAGATTTGGTAACGGTGCTTTTCGTCTCTTGGATCATCAGACGATCGTGCGCTTTCGCTAGAATCTGCTCTAGCCCGTTTATCAAAGAAATCAGAGTCGTCTCAGGCGAGATCTCTGCGACCAACCCAGAGTCGCAAAATATGGCTTTCAATTCTTCAAACGTTTTTTTTATCTGCTTACAAAAGCAATCAACGAGGGGTATCAGGTTTTGGAAGATGGTATCAGCGAACAGAGGGAGAACCTCTACGAGGAAATGAACCCAGTCGTCTAGAACAAGCCGACTCGAGGCTGACGAGAAACCGTAGTTCAGACAGTCAACCAATTGTGGCGGTGGCGGTATTGGTGGTAACTCGACATCTTCTGCGTCTCTGCTCATCGCCAAGGAAAGCCTCGACCGATGGGTAGGCTGAGTAGGCGTTTTGAGGTCCGAATTCCGCTCTTCAGCTGGGCGTGTTATGCGCAGTTTTAAAGCGAGAAGAACTGCATCGAGTAGAAGACTTTGCAGAGACGGACTCGCCGTCCTTAGTCGAGCCATCAAAGGCACTTCCAACTCCAAATCTCTGAGCAAACCCGCAAACGGGTTTCGATATATATGGCAGATAATTGTGACAGCTGTCCTGTGCAGGTCTTGAAGATGAGGTTCCTGGGTCTGTTCGGGTGCGTCGTTGCTAATAGAGAGTGTCCGTAAGCAGGCTCGTACGATCCACTCTTGGAGGTACACGTTTTGTGGAAACTCCTTGTTTTGAGGAGCATACTCCTCATTCAGAGTAGCCCAAGTATAATTCGAAGGTCGCTTTAACACGTGGAGAACATGAGTCAGGTAATAGAGACACTCCTTCGTATCGGAATTTGCGGTTCCAGGACGGGGCCGAGTTATTTGTCCTGAGGCTAAGCTGTCGTTACTCGACAAACACCGTAGAGACTGGACATGAATAGCAAGAACCTCAAAGACTTTGTTCAATGTAGGTAGGTCCTGCAGCCAACTTGTGACAAATGCTGATCGTGCTGTTCCTTCATCTGCGAGCGAATCGAGAAGTAAAAGTAGAGGTCTTGTCAAAACCGACTGAAAGCCCCCATCAGCCGATAAAGAGGTTATATCACCAATGCCGCTTGGACGTCGAGAAGCATTTCCTCGTTTCTCGGTTTGCAAACTTAACTCGTGCATAGTATGAGTCCATAGTATCGCAAATCGCCGTCCGTCATCGGATGGAGGTCCTACTGCCGGATTCAAAGAGAGTTTGGGCTGGACGTGAAGTGAAGAGATGGCAGCTTCTACCATTCGACTAGAGGGCGAGATTGCGTGTAGCAGGAGTATGCATCGGACGGTCTCCACGTGATACTTCGGCATCAAAGGTGATAAATAGTGCCAAAAGGCGGCAACTAAGGGGTGTATGATTTCTGAGAGCTGGTCAAGACTCAGATATGGATCAGAAGGTTCAGCGGCCTGTAGTGCTGAGAGGACTGTAGTCATGGCGCTGAGATGCCGAAATGGGATTCCTTGTTTCGATTGAAAGTTCGAGGCCGAAAGAACTCGTTGAAAGACAGGCAGCGGGTCCAGCACGTCCAAGGCTTTCAATCCCTGGACTTTGAAGATGAGACTTGAGAACATTCTAGAAGGCATCTCAGAGAAACTGGTAGCGGCACTCGATTGGAGAGATGCCGAGAACATATGAGAAGATTCACGCAGAGCGAGTTGTCCGAGCTCATTTGCGGTGAATGGAAGATCAGAGAAGTCTACAAGTCCTTGAGAGTCTTCATAGAATGCTCTGATATTCTGGCAGATGACAGCCGCTGAAATGTCAGCGACGTCATTTGAGTCCTCTTCACTAGTATGCCCATCTTTCAACGCCCTATCTGGCACTATCTGGACAAGGGAGTCTGCAATCTCGAGAGAGATATCTAAAACTTGTTTTTCCAGAGTCACCTTACCAGCTGCTTGATTGAACGCGACGTTGAGTGCGGAGAGTGTTGAAAGGATCATAAGGGGCATGTGATGAACAAGCATTTCCTCCTCTTTCAGGTTGAAGCGGGAGAGAACGAATTTAGCTAGTTTGATACTGCGAAGTGCTTCTTGGGGACTTGAGGCTTTTGGATCTAGTGCCGTTGTGACTAGATTGCACAATTTGCCCCAAATCAGACCGCTATCCACACCGTCAAAGAAAGCACTCGCACTCCTCATTACCTCTTCGACCTGTTCTTTGGTCGCTACTTCACTGTATGACTGTATGCTCTGGATTGCCGGGAGGAAAAGTTCCGGCACGATCAAACCGCCCACTTCCCAGCGATCCATTAGTGATAGACAAACCCGGAAGGGTCTAGCTCGATCAACCGGGTGTATGCCAGGGCGATTGATCATCTTCAAGACGCTGCTGGTCAAGGCCCGAAGTCCATAATGTGAGAAGTATGTTGCATGGTGAGCAGATGCGTCTTGAGATGCACCGTGTTTGTCTTGTGTAGGTGATTTCATAGGTTCCTGGCCTTCGGCTCCAGGGGGTGGTTCTGGTCCAAGGAACCATGCATATAGTCTCCGATTGAGGCTCATTTCTCTCCGCGATACAACACTGACGGCTGCGGTTACGAGTCGTTCAAGATCCTCTTTGCTGATTCGTTGTTGTAAAATGGGCGAATCAAGAGGTAAATGGCTCACCATCAAATCCAAAAATCCTCGCTGTATTAGTAGTTGTGGGTCTAATAGACCAGATTCAAAACAGCGAATGAGTAGTCCGGGTTCTGGTGATATGGCCGCCTCTGCTTCGGCCGGCAAGCCTTCTGTAAGGTCAGGTATGTCGTCTGTAAGTGAACTCTGGCCACTAAGAATCGCAAATTTTGGCAGTCGTCGAACAAGAAAAGCAAGAGCACCTTGCCTCCGGGACGAGTTGGTTATTGCCGCCAGGAAAAAGCATTGCCAGAAATGCGACGAGCCGCTTTCGCTTTTAGCATCCACTATCTCATCTGAGTGATGTTTGACAGTGGTGCGGAGCTTATCGAGTGCGGTAAACATGCGCTCAAAATCCTCGCTTGTCTCGTCCTCCAGCCCCGGTAATAGGCATAATATAACAGCCTTCAAAGGCGGCCGGAGCGCAGCTGCATCCAATTTCAAAATGTACTTCTCGAAGATGGAAAGAAACAAGGGCCGGACGGAAAGGGAAGCAAATGATAGCACGGATGCTAGGCCAGGGAAATAGAGGTTGAGATCACGAGCGAGTGCTTCTTTCTGGGTCCCGGTCAGCCTCTGGGAAAGCAGAAGTGGGCACAATCATACTCCAATGGTTGAAAATATATAGCTGTAGACTTCGAGCGCCTTCTGGTGTACACCGGAGGGTAGAATTGGATTCAAGCACTGCGCTAATCGGAGTGCGACTGCATCGCTATGTGGAATGACCGTAACTTCGGCGGAGTGCGACTGGAGAGCCTGAGATTGAAGCGAAATGAGCAAAAGCAATCCCCAAGTATCATCGCAGGAGTAAATTGACCTTCAACAGCCGGCCCAAAAACGATATATAGTCGGCCCATTCCTGCTGTGCAGTATCCCAGAGGGCGAGCGCGCGTTCGACGCCGGCGGCATATCGTCGGAAGCTTTTGTCCTTCTTAGACAGAGCTACAGAAGGTCGAATTAGTCAACGTCGTAGTAACTCATGGGTACGTTTAGGCGCATACCGTCTTCGGTGTTGGTCCGGGTAGCTCTTGGCGAAGGCGATGTACGGCCGGAGCCAGTGGGAGAGAATATCTGGAGGTTAGCAGTGGTAGTAGGATCAAGAGACATGCTGGAATTGGCAGTAGAATAAGTGTCCGTGAAGGGAGTGTAGGTCGCAGGACATGCTGTTTGGCGTAGTGTAGAGAAAGTACAGCAATCTCACTTCTGCCTGCGGAGCTTGAAAGATGTGTCGCGTTTGGACACGAGTTCGAGTTCCTTCGGCCAAACGTTTTTCCGACAACGGTCACATGTCTGGAACAGGAACAGGAACAGCAACAGCTTAACCGTCAACTGGTACAACAGCCGACCACCACCTCAGCCCTCACATACGGGACGACTCCACGATAACGTCTCCGCTGTCTTTCTCTGACAGAGAGGAGAATCCCGCAATGAACGACTCATCGTCGGTATGCATTGCCCCACCTTTTGATCACTATGGTACTGACGCCAGCAGACCTCACGAGGCCAATCTCCCCCCGCAGAAGGGCCGCACTCGATATACTACATGCACCCCCCAGACGACCCCCCGCCTTCTTATGATGATGCGACGCACTCCTCTTACACCCCTCTGCTTGTTGGTCCTCCTCCCGACTATGGAACAGCATATAGGGCATACCCAGAGCCCGACGCGTCATCGGTGGCAAGCAGCGACATCGAAAGATCGAACAGATCACTCCCCGAGTGGGTGGGACAAGCACTTGTCGTGTTCTGCTTCGTGGCTATTATTTACGGCTTCTTTTCGCTGGTCAATGATACCGACAACTTACCTGGATGATCCGACGTACCCGATACGAAGAGTGAAGGGCTGCCCAAAGGATACAACTTACAGTCGCACAATGTGTGGGGAAATTGCAAGCGACGGAGCAAAATCAGGAACCACCATCGTCTACCGTGCATGTCTCAAGGCACCAGAAGAGACACACGTGACCGATCTCGAAACATTACTCTTCCCGGCGAGACTCGAATTAGAAAAATGCATCGATTGAGGCGGGGAAAGAGACTTGAAAGACCTTGGAAGGTGTACTACCACCCCCGGATGGTCTACTGGAACCTCTCGGCTCACCTATGAATGTCACCCGATGTGATCGAACGCAGCTCATAATGAATGCATTGCTCTGCGAAATAGGAATAATTCGCATCCATGTTACGATATTATATGGAATACGCCTTGGCCAAGTGCTCATTTCCTTTGTTCTTTCAGCTTTCAGCCACTCGGTGTCTCCACACCACGTCAACCGACCTTCCATGGCGTATGACAATGAGGATAAGCAACGACGATAACAATATCCAGAAGTGTAGATGAGGCTAAAGAAATATGCAAGAAGTCGCCCCAGCATGTACGCCAACGTATTCGAGTCTGCCCGTCTCCAGAGTCTTGGACGTAATCGTCAGCTCGGGCTAATCTGTATTTGAGGAGCCTAAATGCATTGTTGTCGCCCACCCAAAAGGGAAAGGAAGTTTATGCATGGCTTCTTGGTTGATGCCGAGGTGTCCATATTGCGTTTAGCCAATCCTTACACGGAAAATTCACCATGCGTATCTTGGATATGCTTCACTGCAATGCTGCCCTGCTGCTGCAGGAAGGGATGTCTGTGTCTTCTGCTGCCGTGCGAAGGAAGAGAGACTTGGGATCCCACGTTGGCGTTGGGCATGAAGACAGGTCCCGCGCAGGATCAAAGGGCAACGCGACTTGTATACACCGCGTTAACGTCTATGGCGAATAACCTCCAAATAGTCACTTCTCTTTACCCCGACGAGTTGGTAGCAAGGCTTCTTCATGACAGCATTGCGTAGCGTTGCATACACTCCAATCACAACATATTCCACAAAGCCCCCCCCCCCTCTTCCTCCAGTGTACTCCATTCCAAACAATGTATTTCCCTCGGCAAGAAAGCACACCCCAATCGTCCCCTCCGGCCTGTGTGTGTGGTACGTACCATAACCGCGTGCAATCAACCCAGCCACGGTGCGTCCTACCCAGCCCGACGTCCGGGGCCTGGAGAAACATATCCCAATTTTGCGGCGCTGCTCGGTCTCACAGATCATAATGAGCCCAGACCCGAGCTTTGGTACCATTCAGGACATGGCAGGACAGTCCGCCAGCCAGTCGGTCAGTGTACAGGTTGAGGGATATGAAGAAAGGCCTGTGATGGCTGGCTGGATTTATGGGGATATGTGGAATAATATGGATGGAATAATATGAAATACTAATACATGGAATGGAACGACAAAGGAGATGGAGAGATGCATGTGAGAGGGTAATTAGTCTCGGGATGACCGGCCCCCTGCCTTGGTATACACACACACCAGCAGCAGACTCGGGCGGCCTCTGAAGCTTTACAGGGCCAGTCGACTTGGGGGGGGGGGGGGGGGGGGGGGTTGTGCAGCTATGCTTTCTGGCACTTTAACCCTTCCCATGCCAAGTCCTGGACCGAGCTACTCATGGAGAGTGCCCGGTTCTTCTCTCTCACGGTATGTTGTAGATGCAGATACCTAGCGTCAGGGCCACGCTGCTCGGAATTGACAACCTTGGGATAGCCGGACAATGGCCTCGCTCACTCACTCGCTCGCTCGCCAATACCCACCAGCTCTGAACCACCCACTCAGTGCCAGCCGCGCCTCTGAGACTTTGCTCCGGACGCTGGTGACTCCCTGGTTCTCCTGGTTCTTATTCTTCATGCACTTGCCGCCGTGCTTTCTCCCCTTGCCCTTCTTCCCACCGCCATGCACTGGTCCGAATTTGCCCTCCCGCGGCGGTCGTCCTTCGCCTGGTGGTCCACCATGTCCCGGTGGTCCACCCATGCCCCTGCGCCCCCAATACCCACCCTCGAACCTCGCTTCGTCCTCGCCTTGACACTTGGGCTCCCTGTGCTGTTCGTGGCTGCCCATGGGCCAGATGGGCACGACGCAGATCTCTTCGTCCCCACACGCCTTACATTCCTTCCAGCTCGTCCACTGCAGATAATCCCTTAGTCCATCCACGAGCGCGACGGCGCGACCCGCCGGCGGCGCTGTGGAGAGACTGCGGGAGAGGGCGCGCGTGGCGATGTCGGAGGCGGCGAGGAGCGTGCTGCAGAGGTGCTGAGAGACGCTGTAGAGGGCTTGGTGGGCGAGTGCGGGCGGGTTGGCTGGTGGGAGAGGGAGGGTGGGGACGAATTGTGAGATGCAGCGCGATGTTTCTAGCGTGTGGTTGCGCGAGGTGTTGTCGATGAAGGGGCGGAGCAGGGTCGAGAGGTAGCTGACGTATGCGTTTCTGTCGCTGCGGATCGAAGCGTCGGTGTGCAGATAGTGAAGCGGTGCGCTGTATCGAGCGACGAGCGCATCGGCTACGGCCTGCCAGTCCACCTTCTTCTTCTTCTCGTCTGAGGAGGATTCCGTCTTCGAGCTCTGTAATATCATCTCCGTGACCGCGTCTTTGATCTTGAGCAAGTCTTTCGGCGCAGCCTTCGTCAGGCGCGGCATCGACATATCGGAGATAACATCGTTATCCCAAAGATCCAGTTCCTCGTACTCGAGCGCAGTGACGAAATTGGAGTAATCGAGCACCACACGCCCACCACCGATACCGTGATACCTCTGAGTGATGGCTTTCTGGTACTGCCACTCATTCATGGGAACAAATCTGCCCCCTACAGGCATGATCTCCTTGGTCTCGAGATGTTTCTCAAACTCACAGAGGATAATCTCAAACCCGCCCTCCATGCGCAGAACGCCATCGATCTTGTGCTCCCAGATAGTGGCGCTGAAGCTGCAGAGGCCCTGCGCGCGCGCATGTTCGCCGCCCATCACTCCACCGTCTGATGTGAGGTTCAAGAGCAAGATGTCTTGAGTGTCGAGCGTGCCGTTGCTGGTCTTTCCTGCGGACATGCCGTCGAGGTAAAGGAGCTTGAGATCATGTTTTGGTACGTATGTGTGCAGATATCCCGTCTTCACGGGATCGGAGGGTGGTCCGTTAAGGAGGGGTTGTTGGCGGTCGCTGCGCTTGTGGGGTGGCCGTGGACCATCGCAGTCTGGCTCTGGTCCGGGTCCGTGATGCGGGCGCTCGCGATGGTGCTCTGGGTGGCTTTCGTCGTGATCTGGACGTGGGCCGTGAGGATGCGACGGCTCGTGAGGCTGTCTTGGGGGCGGTATCGGTCTCTCATGTCCGGCTGGAGGTGGGGGGCCATGATGAGGACCATGAAAAGGGTGATCAGCATCATGTAGCGGCGGCGGTGGAGGACCATGATGAGGACCATGGAAAGGGTTATTCTCATCAGGTGGCGGCGGTGGAGGACCATGATGAGGACCGCGGAAATGGAAATCCGCATCAGGTGGCGGCGGGCCATGCTCAAACGGAGGCCCATCATGATGTTGTCCCTTGGGCGGCAGCGGTCTATGATAATACGGATCATCGAACGGAGGGGGTCTATGATGAAAAGGTGGTGGTGGTGGTCTCCCCTTTCCATCCGGACGTTTGCCATCATGTCCCTTGGGCGGCCTCGGTCTTTTTCCCTTTCCTTTTCCTTTTCCCTCTCCCTTTCCCTTTCCCCTTCCACCATGACCTTTCCCATGCTCACATTCTTCTGGCCCTCTCTCTCCAGGTTCTCTGTCGTTGTCGTCGCCTGGTGGTCTTCCGCCTGGTGGTCTTCCGCCAGGGGGGCCTCCGCCAGGTGGTCCTCCTCCCCTCGGACGCGCAAAGATCAACGCATGCTCGGGCTCTAGAGCCAACCACTCAGGTCCCTTGACGCTCTCGTTCTTGGACGTCCCGTGGTACAACTGCGTTCCTGCCGGCACGGTAGCGAGGAAGAAAGACATGCCATTGTGGTTGAGCGAGGACCCCCACTGGCGCATGGACGAGTGGATGGCGTTGAAGATGTGGTTTGCATTTTGAACCTGACCTCGATCGTCCTCGTGGGCATTTACCGGAGTCGCGAGGGTGGAGGAAACGGAGCCGAGGAGTGAAAGGGCTGAGAGGAGGGTATTGCGATGCATGATGAATGAAGGAAGAAAGGAAAGATATTAAACAAACCAGGGATCTTTTCTGTTTTTGCCTGGCTGGCTGCCTATCTATCCCTCGCTCAGCAGTGCCAACCAACAACACATGGATTGGCAAAGTCGCAAAAGCAAGTGAGTGCAGAGAGATGAGAATGAAAGCAGGTGTGAAGGATAGAGAGAGAGAGAGAGAGAGAGAGAGATTAAGAAAAAGTGTTGGTTTATGTTTTAATGTCTAGTTTTTCCACAATGTCTCGTTTGGGCGGTCGGGTTACGCGTCCAGTGATGAAACTCGCGAGTGATGGCACGATGTTTTGGATGCGATAACAGATAACGAATCCGCTAATCCACATGTGGTTAGAGGACTCGTAGACAAAAGCAAATTGCGCAGGAGTAGTAAGCACGTGGTTTTTTCTGTGCAGTCGTTACGACGAACATGTATTTTCCCCGACAAAATGCCAAGAACAACATGGCATTGAAATCGGAACATTGAAATCTATGTATGTAGAATGCTATAAAGGTAGAGTACTATGCGAATAATAGTTGAGGGGGGCGCTAGCGAGGGGCCGTTTATCAGCGACTATATGTATGTACAGTGCTTTGGATCCGTCAAAAGAGGAAAAGGAACTCCAGAGAGACATTCCATGGAACGGGACTAATCGTACCTACGCCGAATTGTTATTACCTAGTTAGAGATCTTTGTGACTGTCCGTCCGTCCGTCCGTCCGTCTGCATGGTGTTCGTTTATACAAGACCCGCGCCTCGTACAGGTACGAGTTCGCGGAAACAAACACGACAACGTACATAAATAGCGCCGGACCTCAGTATACGTAATTACTTGTAGATTTCCATAAATGTCGACGGAGAGGAATCGGCGACATAGCCACCTCCACCTCCACCTCCACGTACGGTAGTGCTGGCAGTGTGTAAATAGCAGTAACCCTAAAACAATTACATAGAGCAAAGTGCCAACACCGTCTTTCTTCTTTTCTTCTCTTCTCTTCTCTCCTCCCAGCCGATGCGATGAGATGAGATGAGACTTCCGTCGACTACCTACCTAATTAAATCTACACGAGCACGTGCGGCGGCGAGGCTGCGCCACATGCATGCATAAATACATATGTATGTCAAGTGCTCCATCGGGCCGGTTTGTCCATGAGTGGCGGTCGATCGGTCTGTAATAATTACATACTACGACGTATGTATGTACTATGTAATTACTAATTAGTGAGGCTGAGGACACTTCGGATCCGACCGGACTTGCCTATTTGGGCAACGCTGTGATAAGAACAAATTCATGAGTGAAAAAACGGACGCAAGCAAGCGCCGTCGTATCCATGTACATACCTACTGTATGTACTGTACTGTATGTACTGTGTATGCAGATCCATGGTGGCGAGCATGGTTATGAGTCGTGCATCAATCAGTCGGTCAATAGTCACGGCTTACCTACAAGAATATGCAGAAGGAACATTGAACGGCATGATGGTTGGATTGATTGATACCACATTTCATGTCACGTGATTTTGTTAGAATCTATTGGTCGAGTACATACACGATGAGTCAGGAGTTGCTAACGGGACCCCTAATAAGCATTATTTAGACCCCTAATAAGCCTAATTAAGAAGTCTCTCTAATACGCTATTAGGGGCTATGTTTTAAGTTAGATTAGTAATTAGAAATGTAATTTTCTCTATTTTAGCAGCGTATTTATACGTGTAATTATTTCGCATAACTATTGCACACGCTGCCAGCGCTTCTAGTAAATAATATTGCAATATAATATTAAACTCGCAATTAATTAAAATTAACGCAATCCCTAAATAGGCAATTAGAGTACGTTTAGCAACACCTTAGAGACGTTATTTTTAAACAATTTAAGCCTTAATTAATTAATTGCAATTAAAATTAATTAATATTAATTAATTTTAATTAACTGCGCGTTAATATTAATATTAATTAATATTAATTGCAATTGCGCGTTAATT